>JAVSBS010004131.1:4246-33940 GCA_033124195.1 Coracias cyanogaster | reverse complement strand
AATGAAGTACAGTGAAGCAGTACACTAAAGATCACCAGACAAGTAAGGAAGTAGCATGAGAAATAATCTGGCTGGACATAAGAGAAACAAGCATGCTATGAGGGGGTAGATACTGCAAACCCCAGAACTGTGAAGGGCCAGTCATATTCTTATTAAGCATTCATGTTCCTTCAGGGTGTGAACCACAGCACGTCAGTACTACTGCTGTTGCTAAAACAATTTAGGCTGAGAAATTGAATTAGTCTAGTCTAAATTAGGCAAACTTCAATTATTAACAAATACAAAGCCATAATGAAAAACTAATTGTAAAATGAGCTGGTATCATCTACACAGGGAGAAATTTGCCCCCACTGGTATCTCATATCAGGGAACAGCTGCAGTCAATAGCAACCAGCACTCCATAAGTAGAACCCCTGATGGTGTCAACCTGCTCTGAATGTCTTCTTATGCCTTGGGAGAGCCACAACACTGACACCCATCAGCTTGTATTTCAGGTTGTACATAAGAGGAAGCAAAAGGCTCAAAGAGGGAATGCTCGCGGCAAGAAACAGTGACTAAGCAGGGAAGCTGCCTGCATGCAGAGCGACCAGCAAGGCTGTGAGTATCCACTTTGATGCCTCGTGGGACATGCATTTAGGAATGAGCTGCTCCACCATCACATCCCCAAAGGCAGACAGCAGTGATTGAACCTGTGGGCACTTCAAAACACATGAGGTGAGAAATGGGTCATAAGCTGTATGGCTGAAGTTGCTGAAGAAATGAGATCTATCTAACAACTAGCAGCAGTGATGCAGAAGGCATTTTGAAGAGATACTGAGGTAGTCTTTTATGGTATGTCTGCATTATCTGAAAAACTTAGAAGCTACCTGCTAGGTATGTGCTGCTTGCTAGAACTCCACCTGATTGCCAACTATATCTACAGACAATCTGCTGTGTAAGTATCTACCATCTGTAGTCTGAGGATGTAGACAAGACCAGCACTACACACTAACTCAGACTTGCCCAATTTTCCTTTAGTTAAACTCCCCTGAAATTTTACAAAATATTGCTACAGCATCCACTTGTGTCACTGAAGCGAATCCCAAACTCATTCACCCATGCTTTCTAGAAACAGAAACCAAAATACATCTACCCATGAAAGCAGTGCATTTAACAGTTGAGTGGCCCAGGATACGCCGCCTTCTTTTCCTCAGGACCTCTTTCCAGAAGGAATTTTCCCTGTAAAACACAGCAACCACATTATTTTGTCTGCACTCAGCTGATGAACACCAAACTTCTTCCTACTACTCACACTTCACTTCCCTAAAGTTAAATCTGTGATAAAGACAGCCCTCATGACGGTCATACTCTGAGTAATATTTTATAAGCAGTGATCAACTTAAGCCACATTTAATCCTCCAGCGTACCTCCAACAGAGAAAGCTGCCTGGCAGTCAGGCCCCAGTAGAGCAGAAAGCTGTACAGGACTGACCCACTTGTTTGTCCTGAGGAGGGACAAGAAAAAGACATGAGACTGCTACAAGTAGAGGATAGGCACAAAAGAAAATTGAGAGGTGGCCCCCTCTCCCGCATGTGGGTTGGCAGCTACAGCATTTCCATCAAACCCATATGTGGGTACAGGTAAAGAAGGGCCAAAGGGTAATGGTGAGAAGAGGCAAGGGCAGGGCCTTGCTTAAGGGAGTATTCCAGGGACCATTTCAGAAAAGACAGTGGTATACAGGCATGAAGAAAGGTACAAAGTCCAAGAAGGTCTCTTTTGAGGAAGATTCTGGTACTTGGCGTCCATACTTCTAAAAAAAGATGTATTACAAAAATATTTTACTTAATTCACTGAACTTAGACACGGAATTCTGAGAATTTACCAGGTAGGTTTGCAGTTTGAGTCCCAGAAATTATTGTGTCAATCTCAAGTTGTAAAGTTTGCACAGTTGAAACCACCACATTTTCTCTTTGATTGTGAATATTTTGTGAGGGTTGTCTTGCTTTGCAACTTGATTGTTGGTATGAGGATCGTTTTCTCAATTTGCAATACAAAGCAGACACTTTGTCCACCTCCTGAAAAAACAATCAGAGGAGCAAGGCAGATGGCTTTTGCACCAGTACACGACAGTTATCTAATTCACTCTCTGCTTTGCAAAGTGTTGAAATTGCGTGACTGGGGTTGAAGAGGAAAAGGAAAGATTGCGTTTGCACAGTGAGGAATTATTCAATATTAATAAAACTTCCAACTTAGCATAAACCAATTTTACCTACCCTGAAAATCCAAGTCTAAAACTGTCTTCCATTATGCAGGAAGCAAAAATAAAACTATTATTTTTTTGCTGCAGCCAATGAAAATACTGAAAGCTGCATTAAATCAGCTCTCTAATAGTAGTAACACATCAGGAAAACATAGTTTCATAATTAAAAAGAAATAATTTCCCCTGTTTTCTACTTTTTTTTAATGAAAGACCTGGCTGATGGAAAAATAATCCCAGTGATGCTTTTTAGCCAAGGAGCCTCTCCCAGGGAGTCATGAGCTGTGAGGCAGCAGGGGCAGTCCCATGCCAGCTGCTCATCTCCCTTTGCTCCACGCCTTTCGGTCACCTGCCAGGTATTGACCATGTAACAGGGGAACAGGTTTAGCTCTTTCAAAGTACAAAGTGAAAGGCAGGCTCCTCTTGCCTTTCATCTGAACAGTGACCACATGGAGCAAATCCCTGTCTTCTCCCTGTGCTGACAGCACATTAGGTCTTCCAGCACAAAATATGGAGGAAAACTTGATATGCATCACATAAATGGGTTGTCATGGGTACATATTCTCTGCCTGTTGTATTAAAATTTCAGGGTCATCAGTATCTGGGTATAGTTAACATCCTGAAAGCTCAGTTGCTTAATTAAATCAAATCTCTGCAACACAACTGGACTTATTCCTGGATGCAAGTCAGGAATAATGAAAAACTAAGATCATCAACAAGCAAACACTCCAAATCCAAGCAATGGTTCAGCTCAGGAAATCAAGGCTAGGGATCTTTTTTCTATATTAAATGTGCTATTTGTCTTTGAATTACACAAGCTGTAAGCAAACCCAGCCACACTAACTGAACACCTAAGCAAGACCCAGTCCTGCTCCTTTTTTTCTGGAAATTATGTGTTTGTTTCTCCTTCCAGAAATACATTATTCCAGCATCAGCGCAAATACAATTAATGAACTCCAAGCACTGGTATGATCGTATAAATATCTTTCTGCACCTTAGCAAGAAGTTTTTGACCAGCAGAGTCTCAGCTCTTGGAGCAGGGACTTTCAGACACCTGAAGACCACAACACCACAGAGAGCTTCCTGAGGCTGCAAGCACCCAAGACTCAGCACTGGGAGCCTCCTGGATGTTGGACACTGACCCTTCATCCCAGTCTGACCTGGCACATGCATGTGCATTGATATGCAAGATACACTTTGGATCTAAACACACCCTTTGGGCCAATCTGTTTGCAAGACGGACTCATGACAGAAAGAGATTCAGTAAGAAGGGTCCTCTGTTCCAAATTAACTGTCATCAAATATGGATGCAGAAGATTTTAATTAGCAGTTTATTAAGAAACACTTCATTAAAGAGAGAGAGAAAAAGAGAAAGAACAAAGCAGGCTTATCTCTTGAATCATGAAAGGAACAAATCCACAAATGCTGACAAATTTCATCTAATTAGTCTTTAGTAAACAGCTGATGCCTCATAAAAAAAAAGAAAAAAGAGAAAAAAGAAAATCAATCCCAACAAACAGCCCCCCAAAACATTCATTCTGCTTAGTAATAAATCAATTGTATCTGCCACTGACTTTCCTGAGGGCAGAAAACTGTTCCCTTCTGATGTTACCGAGGTTATTTATACAGACATTTATCATTATTTCTTTGAAGTTCATGTGAAAAAGATCCTAAAAGGATATAATCTATATTCTACTATTAGTGACTACAGAGGGTTAGTGACTCATTCTTGATCTCACTCTAATCAATGGCATTACTCATTCACTTTGACAGGCACAAGATGAAACTCTAAAGTTGAAATCCTACTTTCCTGAAATCAACTGAACTTTTCTATCAGTTTAACTGAGTTCAGGATTTCAACTTGAAGCTTTCAAAAGAGCAGAAGTTATTCAGTCCTTTGCAAAGGCCTAACAGTGTCTATATGTCTTAAATCCCTCTTAAATTTAGTCTGAGGGCTCTGGTAATGTATGGTGCTTGCATCTCTCACCTGAATATGGGCAAACTTGTCCCCAGAAAGTAATAGAGCCATTTATTTTAAACATATAAACAATAGAGACACGTTTTAAAATGCAGATGTCTACAGAAAGAGATACAAGCCTGCTTTTTTTAAAGCAAGACTGCATACCCTGTATGTGCACCTAGTTAGCAGTCTACACTTACATTTAGCCCTAGGTTGAATGCCAAAATCTGTTTCCTACTTTCACTCCAGTATCATTTACAGACATTGTGGTATCAGCTTCATGATTATCCATGTGCTACCCTGGTTCATTTGTTGAACAACTAGCCCCAGTTTAGTTTCTTCTGTTTAGAAAAAGGAAAGCAGGATAATATTTCTTTTATAAAGCCAGTTGTCTAGACAGTATGCATTCTAAATAGACCAAAACATTCTCTCCTGTATATATTTCTGATTCGCATTTAAGTAGGGAGAACCCCAAAGACTTAGTGTTTTTCTATTGTATATTCAAATTATATCTTGTACACTTTAGAGTCAGTCTAAATCAACATAAAAGAAACATCAGTGAATTCACTGGCCAACACTTAAATTCTGTACATATCTCATTTGCACAACTCCAACCTCCTGGAATGAGCTTGTCCATCCCCTTTCTAGACGTCTTTCTAGACGTCTTTTCTGTTTGCTAGGTTAGCGTTTACACTGATGTGCCACATACTTTTCAAAAGGACTATTTAACATTGGGCATGCATACTTCCCTGTTTTATTTCTTCCAGTAAATTTCAGATGGCTTTGGATTTGAGAACAGGACTACTAGACAGAATGACAACAGACAGTGTTAAAGTAAAAAACGAACTTCAAATTCCAGGTTATTCATTTACCTAAGGAAGAGTTGGAAGCATTTTTGCTATAGAAAAGAAGAAATACCAACCCAGCCTTAGCAGTAGGTTTCTTTTCATTACTAGACCACTGAAACTCTTCTGTTTCTCCCCTTCACTGACCAGGGTAGTGCCAACACTGAAGTCACTGATGCACCTAAGTGCTGTGAGTACTCCAGTCAGAGCAGGATGGGCAAAGTACTGAGCCTCTTGGCCATGCCTTCCTGCAGGCACCTGGTTTCATCTTGGCCCAGCTATGTGGCCAGCAGGACTTCAAGTTACACTGGATGTGCCTCCCATGAGCACAATCAGATCAGCATTAAAGACAGGAGGTGTTTGGATCCTCAGTTCACAGGCCATAACATCCTGCATCCCTACTATGACTGTTCAGCAGACTCAAGACTATTTTATGGCTTCACCAGTGATACACAGGATGACCCAAGCAGCTTTTTTTTCAACAAGGTATTCCTTAACCACAGCAGTAGGATGGGAACATAGCAAAAGAGGTGTTAAAAATAGCCAGTTCACAGCAAAATTTATTTTTTTTAATTGAAGAAAAAAAATACAACACTTTTTTTTCACTGGTGGACCAGGGCCACTATCTTTGTGAAAAACGAATCTCAGGTATACAGTTTAAGACCTAAGCTTTCACTATTCTTAAGAGCATTGCATGGATCCACAAGAGTCCATGGACTGTAAGATGAAAACCACAGAATAATTTAGGTCAGGAGTAGCCTCTGGAGGTCACTCCAAAATAGCCACTGCTCTCCCTTCATCCAGGAAGACAGTCATCTCCTCAGAGGGTGCATTCAGTTTGCTCAGACACTATTTGCCCTTGGTAAATCCATGCTGAGTGTTCCCAGTCATTACCTTGGCATTTTTTGGCCTGGACATGGCTTCCACTTGCTCCACCCCAGAGACTGAGGTGAGTCTCATTGGCCTGGATTCTCCTTCCTGAAGATGGGTGTGACATTTGTTTATTTCCAGAAATGAAGGTATCTTTGTAACTGACCTTTTGTAATCATATAGAAAACAAGCTAAGAACAGAAAACATAACACGTAACTTCCATCCTTTGAAGGATGTAATAAGCAACTTTCCTTATTAAGGAACAGTATTCAGTTGTAAACAAATGTTGTGGTAATAGATGTCACAATACTAGGGCTGCAGTCACCTAGTCCTGGCACATGGGACATCCAGACGATGATACTACAATAATCCTTAATCCATGCACTTTACCTGTCATTTACCACCAGCATTACTGAAACAGTTCAGCTCTTTTCCCAGTCCAGGGGTGAATGCGGACAAAGGATCACATAGGTTAACTGAAAAGATATTGAACCTGTTGGTCTGGATAGACTAAGTGGACATGAAGACATCTTAACGTGAGAGGGTGTGAATGGCTGCCATCAATCAAGGCTTTGATCTCTAGACAATATTAGATCTTGTCTCGAGGCAATGACAGTTCTTAAACTCAATGGGTATGCTAACAGCCTTCATTCAGGCTACATGAAAGCAGCAGCTGAATACTTCAATGGACTGAGATAAGGAGACAATAGAAGCTACTGCCCAAGGCAATCGTGCACAAGATAAAACCTAAGCAAGGCAATACTTTTAATATCCTCAACTATCTTATTTGGAAAAGTGTTTAATTTGTTCCCTATTTATCCAGGAAGAATAGAAGCCAGCATATCCATTAGCTTCTGCTATATCTGAAATTGCCTAAAAAGAAAACCCCACAGAAGAGCCAGCACAGCTTATTAACTCGAGGTCAATGATACTTCTGTTGCTTCCAGGATCTGTGGACAACTTGATCACTTGTTGCCCAGGTCAAGCATCCTGCAAAACCAAGGCAGCTCACAGTCACACTAAGCAACTGACTATGATGGACACACAAATGGTTCTGCATAGTCCGCTAAATCCAAGGGGATGTTCTTAGCTCTGCTAGGTCTAGCAGAATCACTATTTTGCACCAATTTTCTCAGCATGCATGGCATCATCAGCCATCTCTCAGCTGAGTGCATGAAGACTGCTAGAAATGGGAGCATCAGAAGTAAAATAAAGATATGTTGAACGTCTCTGTGAGAGCCAGGCTGTCCTTGGCATGGATGGCAGGCAGATCCTGCTGCATCCTAAGCAGCTCCATTCAATGCTGCGCCATACTTTCCATCCAGCCTTCCCTTATCCACAGGCCACAGACCCCTCTATTCCGCCTCCCATTACCACAGGAGATAAAAGCAGGCTGCTGGAGGCAAGTCCTCAAGCAGTCACTTTGCCAGAGAGACAGAACAGGCTGCTTGGTTTTTTTGTGAGGTCAAGTTAATATTTTTTGTCCTTGTTCTTTCAGGGCCTGCTTGTTTTGTCAATAGTATTTCATAAAGAAAATATCAGATTTACTCTAGTGTGGAGTAGTAGAATACTCACCAGTCCTCTGAAAGCTCAAAATCATCCCAGTCTATGTGTGCAAGAGAAGATGTATCAATGAACAACTACAAAAAATCCCCCCCACAACAACCCAACAAAAAAAACCCCAAACCAAAAAAGATTGAGAGGAATCAAACTAACTCATATTTCTTCCTGATTGTCTTTAACTTGTTTTCCTCTGTCAAAAATAATAAAAGAAAATTCTAGTTCTACATACTGAACCTGTGAGATTCTCAAGCCATATATATATCACCAGTAGTTAATGTTATAGTATAAAATACTACTATTGTATACAGATTTTAAAAGAAAAAAAGTAATGACAAGTTATTTACTATGTTTCTATAAGCCTAAGGCATAGATTTATTTAAAATACCCTGTAACATGGTTGTTTCCTTGGAATTATTGAGGTAGCATCTCATATAAAATTGGATGATTAACATGGAAAAACAAACTTACTTAGGAAAAGAAAAGCTCTGTCACAACATTGTATTTTAGGCACAACACTGTATTTATAAACTCTTCCCAAAACATACTGGAAGTGCCAAGTCTGCGCTTGACACACAATTCATAGAGCCCTGCTAAGAAATGAGTGAACAAGGCAGGGCTAGGGATGTAGGCGTGGAAATACCATCTGAAGACATCTTTGTGGGAAAGTGCCATTTTGCTTGTGTAACTGGAGGCCCAGAATTCACATGAAGGAACAATTATATTTTCTACTACAGTGGCAACAATCTGATAAATTCAGTCTAGTTGATAGATGTTGCTAGCTATTTTTATTAGCAAATTGGCCCTGTTGTATTTGCAGACATGACATTAATGCTATCTGGGAGCTGTGCCATGTCAAAAAAGCAGGATTTGTGCCTGACCTATGTCCAAGAAAGTCATCCACCTATGTCAGGAAGGAAGCTTGCTGAACGCATTGTGCCTTTAAAAATGCTATTCCAGGAAGAATCAGTTACCATATAAGTTGTTTCTGCAGTTCACTACTGCAATGGCCTGTCATACATGAACTCCATAGGCTAATAGGAATTATATCATTTGGACATAAAACTGAAAGAAAAAGTAGGAGTAAAATATCCAGCAAGGAGTCACTCACAAAAAATCCCTGGGATGTTTGTGTGTTAGTTTTAAAGGTGAAGAATCTTTTCAGGCAGAGTGACAGGGTTCTGCATGCTTTTGCACCCAGTCAGAATCTTTGTGGTTGCTGCAAAGAGATATATAACAAACATGACACACACTTTTTAAAATTTTAAATAATCTTTCCATTATTCAGCTCCTTTTAGAGATCACAGATCCCTTATCATCTCACTTCTGCTCATTCTGTATCATCACATAAATTTCCAGTGTGTTTTATCTGCAGACTTCGTAGCCATTTAAATACATAACTGAACCCTCAAGGCCTCACTGTGTGCGCTGAGGGCAGAATAAAGCCACACCAAAATATTGTGGGTGCTGAGAAGACACTTTATCTAAGGAACACTCAAACACCCAGTCTTTGGCAGTGACTGCTGCAGGGGCTGTGAGGCAGAGTGCACAGTTTGCTCCCTCTGCTCCCTGGGCACCAGCAGTGTGCTCTCTACAAGCCCAAATGGGTCTTGTTCCAGCTTCACCCCAGTAGGATGGTTCTGGGCCAAAAAAAAGAAAGCAAGGTCCTCAGCAACCTTGTTCCTCAAATAACTACTCTGAGGCTGGAAGCAGTTTGTTCCCAAATCCCTACGCACATTCATAAAGGCTACGCAACGGGTTTTATAGTTGTTCTCCATGACTTGTGATTGAATGTAATGGCAATGATGGGTACATCAGACTGGAGTACTGAAGACTGGAGAGTCTGCTTTATAAGCATGACAGGTAGACCACACTACCACAGCCTGAGCATTGTCTTATTTCCTTCTTACCAATTAGGCTAAACACAGATCTGGAGAGACCACTTTATGGGTGAGAGACTAATGTTTACTTTATGATCTTCCACCTTTCAGTCTCTGTGCCATGGCTGCTGCTACAGCAGCTCATTAGTATTAATTGGTATAGTCTTTTATGACACACTTGACCAGTAGAAACCATTCCTATATCACCAGATCATTCCAGAGGCACAGATCCCACCCAGAGCCACCAGCCTGAATTAGTTCTGGGCTGGTGATCAGAGTGGAAAAACTTGGTATTCTCTTGTTAACTCCATGAGCTCTTACTAGAATAATTGCAGCATATTAGCTCAAGTAAGTATAATATTACTTTTCCTAGAAGTTTAAGTATCTTGCTTTCTTCCCAGAAAAAGCAGTTGGGAAGCTAGTTATATTCTCTACAGAATCACAGAAAAGTATTTGACCTCTCAAGAATAAATAATAACTACTTCTGTATATTCAAGATATTGTAACACTGAGTCATTACACAAAAACAAACAAAAACATAGGTCCTGCAGTTTAATATTTCAGAAGAAAAGAGTTTTGCTGGTGTAGTGGGTTTGGCTGAACTGGTTTTCCACATAGCAGCAGTGTTTTTGTGCTGGGAGCTAGAAGGGTGTTGATAACACACCCGTGTTGTGACTATTGCTGAACAGTGCTTGCACAGCACCAAGGTTCTTCCCAACATTCACACCCCAGTGGGACGGGGTGGGCAAGATCTTGGGGGGGGACACAACCAGGACAGCTGACCCAAA
The DNA here is from genome assembly GCA_033124195.1 of Coracias cyanogaster. Taxonomy (NCBI): domain Eukaryota; kingdom Metazoa; phylum Chordata; class Aves; order Coraciiformes; family Coraciidae; genus Coracias; species Coracias cyanogaster. The sequence goes on along the minus strand of JAVSBS010004131.1, from coordinate 23,800 downwards.
CTGACTAAAGGGATATTCCATACCATATGACGTCAGCTCAGCTATAAAGCTAGGGAGGAGGAGGAGGAGAGGGAGGGGGAGTTCCGTTGTCCTCCAGAGCAACCCCTAGGCATCTTGGAGCCCTGCTTCCCAGGGAGTGGCCAAACATTTCCACCTGATGGGACGTAGAGAATAAAACTTTGTTTTCCTTTGCTTCCGCGTGCGGATTTGCTTGGCTTTGCTTCTATTATTATTAAACTGCTTTTGTTTCTCATCTTATTTTCCTCCCCTTTCTTTTTGCTCTGTTGAGGAGGGAGAGGGGAAGAAAGGGGGGGGGCGGGGGGTGGTGATAGAGCAGCTTGGTGGGCACTTGGATCTCAGCCAAAGTTAACCCACCACAACCAGCAAGGACATGGAGCCTATTTGATTTTATTTTTTGTTAGTTCTTTGACTTGGCAGCTGTTTTGCCTTGTTGCAAGATTTCAGGCTCTCTTTTTTAAAGCTTGTTTGCTTTCAAAGCTGGAGAAGGTAATTCTTACCGCAATTGCCCTCTCACCATTTTTTTAAGCTGCTGAGTAACAAAGCTTCTGTTGTGACACATTGGGAGGAGCGACCTAGAGCAGCAAAGCCTGTGCTCTCTCTATTGCTGAAGGCCATGATGTGCCAGTTATTCCAAAACAACATACTCTTGCTGTGAGAGCATTTCTAGCACAAATGCCTTACCGACTTCTAAGATGATGTTGTGTAGCCACATATGCTGGCTAGGACATCTTTAATCAAGAATTCAGAGTTTTAACCTGAAGTTACATACCTATCTAATAAGACATCTGTCTCAGGCACTCAATCAAGTTAACTTTTCATATTTGCTTAATTATCCAATCTCTGCAAAAAACATGGTTGTAGTTGGGTTTTTTTTGGAGGAAGAATGTTTGGGAGAGGAATAAGGATGCTTCACTATCATAATATATTGTAGATTTATTTGTACAAAAAAAAAAAAATAAATTAGGATAACTTCTAAGCTTCAAAGAAAGTGCAGATCGATATCATACCAGTTATAACAAGGTATGTTCAACCCTGTTACCAACCATCCGGGACTCTTATTAATCCAGACTAGGCATACTTCTGAAGGTGAAAGAAATTGAGTCTTTTAGCCTAACCCATGCTCCCTGCCTGCCTTTCTCCTAAAGGAAAGAGTATGTGTACACACACAAGTCTGATCCTGACACGCAAGCCAGAAACAGCAAGTGTGTGTATCCATTCTGAGAACACAAAAGTGCTCCTGGGCCCTTCAATTTACACATATCTATGGCATGCCAAATACCAAATTCACATGAGGACACATTGTCTGTATCAGTCTACCATCTTCAAGGCATTTCTTATTGTTACACAACACAAAGCACAAAACCTAACTACCTTTAGTTCATATGCATGTGTGGTGTTCCATTATTTGTCAAGCACAGCTACTGCTTGAGAGTTTGATTGTATTAGTTACTCAGGTCAACAACAGAAATAAAATCTCATCCTTGTACTTTTCATCACACAGTGTCACTCAGTTTTTCCTTACCAAAGTGGTCTGTGCCCAGGGCACACTTCCTACTTTCTATAGAGTTCTTTTGAGACCCAGCAGAGTTCTGGTTTATTTTTAACAACTGAAGGAGGCTGAAAACCTTCTTGGGGGTGAACATGTAATGAAAATGCTTCTTCTTGCTCAGGGTCATTCCTGTAGTTACAGATAAATAACTATGACTTATTTTGAAATAACAGTGTTGAACTATTCTTAGTGTGCAATGGAATAAATCATAAGGAAATATCAGGGACACAGATGCATTGCCGCTACACTGTTTTCCCTTGGAAGGCAGAGCAAGGTCTTTTTTCACACACAGGACCCTAATTCAGAGTGGGATACTGTTCTGATTCTACATGTCTCTTTCTTTACATCTTTATCACAGTGACCTCAGCTGAGAGAGTCACCAAGATTTGGACACTAGCTGCAGGAAGGAACTTTCCCTTGTGTAGGTGGTTGAAGGGCTGTATCTTCAGCAAGGCAAAGGTGGATCTGATATCTGCTGCCAGGTTCCTCACTGAAACAGAAATTACTTTTCTCTTAGCTAGATCTTTAATCTCTCCCCTTCTGTAGACTCTCAGCTGTCCTTCTCTGTCTTCTCTGTCTAAGATCAGACCAAGTTCTGCCATCCTTGTTTGCCTTACTGTTATGGGATTCTTCAGTATTCTTCTAGTTATACCACCTCTTGCTATGTCCAAGTAGCGGAAGATCCAGAAAGAGAAAAGACATCATGTGAGTTGTGACTATGAGGCTAATTTTATCTGTGAACTATGTGGATTACCCCCTGCTGCTTTCTGCAGTTCAGATCTGCTAGGATCCTGAATATCAAGGAAGCCAAGGAAGGGATGAAGTCACCCAGGCAGAGGCCAGAAAGATCTGAAATGCACAGGCACTATGCAGAGGAATGGTTGTTGGAAATATTCAAAGTTTGCCTAAATGCAAATCACCATTTAATCCATGTGAACAAGGAATTGCTTGAAGGAAAACTCATGTTTGCTTCAGCTCTGTGAGCTTGTGGGCTTCTTGGCATTAAAAGGAGATCAATAGAAACCACTCATGATCAATATTTCCTTTAGTGCTAGGAGACTTACTATTTTTCTGCTTATGTGAAACTATTTCTGCCTTCTGGATAGTGCTTTCAATCTCATGCACGGTTCCTATTTTTCAATATCATCCTTCATTTCTCTGTGTGTGGAAGGGACTGGGCAAAGCACAGCTTTCTTCCCAGAAGACTAAAGAATGAAATTGCATACTGGGAACATCACCATCTCTCCAACCTTTTTTCACCAAGATTGCTGCAATAGCTGCACCTCAGCCACAAAAGAGTGGAAAACGCAGAAGGCAAATGTTATGTTGCACCCTAGGGTGTGTTGGTTGTACGTGCAAAAATACTCGGTCTCTGTGAATCAGAGGCTTGCCTCAAACCTATATATGAAGTATTTTCCATTAGCACTGTAGATACAAATAATTTTAAGTAAAATATTTTCAATATATGAAAAGCAATTTCAGTCTTATGCACAACTATATACTACCATCTCCCTACAAATGAAACCAGAAGTGTTTAGAAGCATGGTCAGATAGGAGAGGCAGTCTGCAAGGAAACAGCTCTGGTGCAAATGCAAAATGTACTGAATCGGTGTGTCTGTGAAGACACTAGACAAAGGCTACTGAGCTCAAGTTTTGCAGGACTGTGTTGACATGGCTAAAACAGTTCAGTGCAGCATCTGTCCAATACTGTAGGAACACACCGTCTGGTGCTCAAACATTTCAACAATACCTGGCAAAAAATAAAGAAGCGTGTAGGTTCTCCTAGGAGCTCAAATATTTCTGTGCAGCCTCACAGCAAGTTGCTCCTTTGCTTCGTGAAGGAAAATATATGACTGCAATGTGGTAGTCAAGTACATATTTTATTACAGCAAATTCTCTTATGCTGGTATCTTGTAAAATCCTGGCTTATTCAGTACAGAGGACTTTTGCTTTGAATACTTAGGCCTGTCTCCCATGCTGTTTTCTTTTATTTTCCCATACAAGCATGCATTTAGAAAGGATAGTCTCAATTTCTTATCTGTTCATGTACTTGCTGTGCGTGCCTGACAATAAAAAAGACTCCCCTTTCACAGATACCGCAATACCGCAGTGATTGAACTCTACTTCAGATACATCAGAAAACCTTTTTTATTATAATGGATCACATAAAAGGAATCAGAAGCAGAAAAGGTTAACTTCTGTTAACTGATGAAACAGTATTTCGCCTCCATGTGTACATAAATCACTTAATCTCGCTGCAGTCTCTGTTCCACAAGAGCTATCTTGTCATGGAAAAATTAGTCTATTTGGAGAACCCAGCTACTGCTGATCATGAACTTTTCATGCTCTATAGTACATTTATTTTAGGAGCATTCTAGTGCTGTGAAATCTCTTTCAAAATTAAACTGAGTAAGACTGCTACTTGGCCTCTGTCACTTCAGTAGGAGAAAATGGAGATCTGCACTATCTATGTTTCAAATCCTCAAAGCAACAAGCCATAATTCTATTTTATTTTTTCTTTATTGTTTTTTATGTTTTATAATGACCTTAACAAAAAGGCTGGGGATTTTGTTTTTTCAGTTAAAGAACAATCTCAAAGGAAAATAAAAACCTCTTTCCAAATATGGAAATATTTAATTAATTACTTTAAAAACTAGATTTATTAGAATCATATAATCATTTAGTTTGGAAAAGAATCCTAAGATCATCAGGTCCAACCATAAACCTAACACTTGCAAGTCCACCAAATGTTTCTTGAGATCACAAGGACAACTTAGAAGCCAAATAAAATTATAAAGCCCTTTCAGGTTATTAACTGAAAAGCATTCCCACTCAGAAAATATTGCTTGTTAGAATGTCATTTGATAGAATAGGTTAAAATACTTCAACTAAAAAGAAGCCTTTTTTCAAGGCAGCAGGCATAAAAAATGCCCCATTGCAAGAAAATTCTTCAGCTCTGTGGTAAAATGACCCGGACCCCGACAAGCTCATAAAATACTGAAATACTATAACTTTTCAAATTATTTTCTTAATCTAGAAGAATTGATTTTTCCACTTTGAAAAACTTAAGAATGGTTTAATCTTGTTAAAAGTCACTTAATGTAAGAACACGCTTATTTATATAATTGAGAATGTAATTAATTTTTCAGCTAGATTTAGGGCACAACACAACATAACAGTTCTCTCAGTGCTGCAGTCTTTTAGGTCACTGCTTTACAAACTGCTGTAAAGAATTGTAGATAAGTAACTATCCAGCTATCTTTGCCATGCAGTGACACGCATGGTCTGTGACCTGTCTATGCCAAGTGCCCCTGTTAATGCCTGGCACCAGCCATGCATGGGTCACACAGTAATAGGCCAGCAGTCCTTCATCCATACAGCAGGGCTCTGCATCCTTTTCTTTCATTGCCACATGGAAGACAAATATGAATAATAATGTGTGTGCATGTATGATCACATATATAGACACACATAGATGTAATAAATAGAGCCTCTACAATAGGTTTTGTTCTTATGGAGTCACACAGAGGCATAAATGTCCATCTGTGAGACTTTCAGTTAAAGCTACTGGAGAGATGTACAATATAAACCTTTTTTTCTCAGCTTTTACGCACCAAATAAGTCAGCCTCCATTGGAATACAGTTTGAATACGTGAACTAAAGGCTATCTAAATTAATTAACCTGAGGAACTGTGCTAGAAGCCATTTGTGCATACAATCTAGAGATATTATCTGAGTTTCATTTGGGGTATGCTAATATAACTACCTGTGACCTTGACTTTAATCATGAAGTAAAACTGCTACAAAATGTTTCACTGGAATGCTTGGCTCAAAACCTTTTCTTTGTTTCTTTCTTTCTTTGCTTGTTTGTTTTCTTTTACTTAAATGGCTCATCATCCCTCAGTGAGACCGCATAGCTGTAGAAATACAGCTTACAGCATCTGTGGGCTACAGAATACTGCATCACCAAGTATAATTAAAACCACATAGAGGATTTAAGATGTATAGCAGAGAAATCAGAGATGCATTTTTAAAAGAAAATCAGTTACAGTGTTTTTCCATGTCATCTTATTTGATAACATTTATCATTTCTCACAAGGCATCAGAGTAAGCATTTTACAGGGTTCTTTAGATAAAAAGATTAACCTCTCTGCATTGTGACATTGCACGTCACACTGTGCAATACAAAAATGTTGGATAAATAGCAATAAGTGAATAGTTCACCAAATGAAAGACCTGTCTAGCTAGTTACATAACAGTCTTCGATTTGCACTTCAGTAAAGGAAAAGGATATCAGTGGTCTCTAGAGCAAATTTTGGAAAACAGCTGTCTACACTGGCAGACAAAAAAAAATACCTTCCCTCTCATAATTAGACTCAGGAGGTGACAAAAAATCCTGGGGGATCTTTGTTCCTAGGTTTAAATCAAGAGAGAAGAAAGGGGGAAAAAAGGATGTGGAAAGAAAGAGCAACTTGAATACCGAGGGTCTGAATTGCTGAGCCTAAAAAGAAACTGCTTTTTAAAGGAAATGAAAGTCATGGAAAAAAGCCCTTGTGTCTTTAGTCTTAGTGACTAGCAATTCTTCCACCGGATGGAGGTCTGGGAGGGAGCACAGAGTTATTTCTTAGAATATGAAGATTTAGATGTTAAGGGCATAAAAAACAAAATACAATAAGAAATACAAAAAAAAAAGACAAACAAAACCCAACTCATCTTCTAATGGCTATAAGCCCTGCTAAAATCTGGGAGGAAAATCTAACTGCAAAGATAATTTCTTTGCATACTAGATGCTTTTAGTGTGAATACTGTTATTTCTGCATCAGATACAGAGTTGAATCCAACTCCTGGTATCCCATCTCCTCAGGATGATTTTTAGGACTGAATTCTACGTCACATGTATGATGCACAAAATACCTGTCCCAGTACAAATATCAAAGCAACTTGAACTTGATAAGGAAGTGAAATGTAGTTGCACAATGATTAGAACAGCAGAAGATGACCTTAACACCAGTGTAACAGACAACCAGAGTAAGACTGGATATCTAAGGAAGGTATGGGAATATCGTATAAGAAAGGACAATGCAAGCATAAAATAAAGGCTCAACAGGAAAGAAAAATGGGGTCAGGGATTCTGATGGAAATTCTTGACAAAATGTAGGAAAAATATGGTTTATAGAGGACAAAAAACTGATAGAATCCTTTCATTTTACCTTGTTATACAATGTACTTCTTTTGCATTCATGCACACAAAAGTGGGAAAGAGCACTAATTAGTACCATTTCAAAGACCCTGAGATTTTTTTGCCTTATTTTGATCTGAGATATCATTATAAAGTGTCAAAAGTAATCATTACAAAAGTCAAATAACAAACTCAGCAATTTTTTGTCTGTTTTTTAGTACAAACACATTAGCAAATGCTTATGAAGCTTAGTCATGTTTACTCCCACTTTTCTTACAAAGTCTTCTCCATATCAACTATATCTTTGTATATTCTGAATTTCAAAAGGATTTCACAGAATCACAGAATCATTATGGTTGTAAAGGACCTCCAGGGTCATCAAGTCCAACCTTTCTCCTAGCATTTGTAACATAAGAACTTTAAGTAACTATATCTGGGCCCATAAAAAAGATGTGAAGTTATTGCTACAAAGGCACAAGTCTGAAGGGAGTGTACAGACATGTATGAATCAGGTCAATAGTTCATCTGATCTAGTTCCCTAGCTCCAAAGTTAGGGATTACTAGATTCCTCAATGGAATTGCCAAGAAATGCAACCAGAAAAAGGCAAGAAATCTTCTGACTGCACTTAAAACCATTATTCTAACATTGACAATTAGAGTGGCAAGGTTGATGTATTGGAACGAGTACTTGTAGGTCCTCCAAAAATATATTTTTGGGTGGTTTTTCTTTCTTTTATCTCTATAAAGATAATATTTGTCATCAAGAACATTGTGTATGTGATTATTGCTACTATCCTAAGAACAGAGTTTTATACATTACAGTCATGATTTTAGTCAGTCTACTCCTTTGGAAAGAGCATTGGAAGATCAAGGGAGCATTCCTTAAAATAAGGAATCTCGTCTTGAAATAAGGGAAAAAATGTTTAGTATTACCTATGGGAGATACAATTGTGTGATCCTTTCCTTCCTGGAGTACTGCTGGTATCTAGCTTTAGAGATGTAGAGTCATGCAACATTTCTCATTTAATGTGCAAAAGATAAGCTTAATATGCTGATGTCAAATTTTTTTATTTCTTATTTGTAACTGCCAGAGAGCTGTAGTGCTTATATCTGCAAAATCACATTAAAAATATTTCTTAGTTCCCTCCAGTTCTTTTCCTACAAAGAACCCACAAACCTACGGAGAGGCACCAGACGGTTCTGTGCATGGTCTACCTGTTTGAGCCCAAAGTATCCTTTGGTGCAACAGAGAGATCCTATTCCCACTTAACAGGGAAGAAAGTTTTATACAGCCTCATTGTAGGGTACTGAAACTCATCAAGAAGATGAGATGGTGTCATACTACTGTTTGGTTTTATGATTCTTTTTCATGGCTTACCAATAAGGAAAGGAAGTGTTACTAGAAATAGTGACTTTTACAATACCAGCAGGGAAAAAAAAAAAGCTAGCTCAAGACTTTCAAAACCATTTGAATGCATAAAAGACCTTGGTGCAGGGAGTGAGGAGGGAAGTACTGGTTTTCCTATGACAGAAAAAAGAATAATGTATTATTCTCAAACTGAGACATTATTTTACGTTTCCTTTATTAATAGAAATAATTCTCAAGTGCTGTATGCTGGACATTGGTCAATAAAGTGTTTCTTTTACCTTTGCTGCAGAGGACTGTTTATAATTAATAGGTTCTAAAGTATTCAAGAGGTAACAATTAGCTGAATGCCTACTGTCTTATTTTTAAGCACTGCAAAATTACTTAGTCTGTGTAACAGTGTAAGGTCCTCTGTGAGAAAAGGAGATTAGAGGGAAAAAAAAGGTATCATACATTAAAGGCACAACATTGCAAAAATAATGTGTACCCATAAAAGACCTAGGATTTACTGATATTCTGTTATGTTGCAGCTCTTGTACTGTGAAATGAAAATACTTGGCAGGTACTGTGTTAAAACTGCAGTAAACTAAGTGTTAAATAATAAAAGGAATATCTTCCACTGTTTTTGCAGTGTAACTCTTTTTAAAAATTCTATAGCCTCAGCAAGGGACAAGATCCTTAGGGTTAGATTAAAATTATAACTTCTTAGTGTAAAGAATTTAAGACATTCTAGAGTTTTTAATTCTGCATTAATCTCTAGTATATGCCTGCTGTAGAATCCTCTAGATTTTTTAGAAAAAGTATACAATGTTATTATCTTTTAAAGGCAAGACTGTCTCTTGTCTTCCACATATTCTGAGGAGTGAAGAAATATAGAAGGCTGTCGTAGTTGAGACAGACAAGACACTGCACAAATATAGCAGCAATAGCAGCACTAGCCAACTTTATTTTGTACAGCTCTACTTTTGTACTCTCTAGCTTTAGCTCTAAACCATCATGTCACACAATAATTGGTTCTTGCTCATTACTAACATTCTCTTATTGGTTAACATTTCTTGCCTACATGTCTTCATTAGCTTCTGTCAACATCGTCCTTTTACGTTCTTCAAATTCCTCAAAAGCTGTTTATCTTCTTTCAAGGGTACAGCTTGATCCTGTCAAGGTCAAAGCTTTCTGTGAGTTCTGCAGGCCAGCTGTTGGCCCCCACAGAAGGCTTTTAATTCCTTGCCAATTTGGTTATCTACAAGGCATAATATAGGACAGAACAGATGTAGAGAAGTCTCTTTGGAGACCCTCTTGCTCTTCCCATTTGCACTGGAGGGGAATAAATAAATGGCAATGAGAAATATGCAAAAAAAATTGTTGCCTTTTATCGTGTCAGATATAGAAATTAGTAAGCATGAAGGGAAAAGTAATCTCCTACTAGAAGTAATGTTTTTCATGGAGTAAACAGACATAAAGTAAATGTACTGTGACTTCCATTGCTACGTTTTTCACTGGTTTGCTTCTAGGTAGTACAGTGATCCACTGCTCATGACTAATGAGATATCCTGAAATCTCTCTCTTACTATGTCAAAATGTACATGTCTCAACAATCAAAGAAAATTTCCTGAGTTTGGGTGGGGTGAGGCTTGAAGGGAGGAGGAAACACATTAATTCCACTTCATATTAAACCAGAAAAATAAATAAATGTTGTTATGAACATTATAAGGTAGAATATCTTCTCAAGTCAGCTAAACTTCTTGGAAGAACAGACCCTATAATAGACAACTATTATATTTACTGTGTTGTCTCTCTTCTTGAACACCATATCCATGAGGATATAAGCCTTACTGGGATTACTTGCATTGTCCATCCCCCTCCTGAGTATTTAAGGAAAATTCATATAAAATTTTGAAATGCAATTTTAATTTAAGTAGCTATGAATCTTTTTTCTTTATTTCTTCTGATGTGAGGCTCAGGATGTTGCATTGAACTCCTCGTTACATATCTATTCATTTGCAAGGTAGAATTAACCACACTGAACATATATTAATATCTGAAGCACCTTTTCAAATGGGTGAGCTTTGATCTGTTACACAAATTCAAAGGAACATTGATTGTTCTTTAACTTTTAGGTTTTCCTGGACTTTGCTGGGCTTTGCTACAATTAAACTTCAGCCTAAGTGGTTCAGGCTTAGTATGAGTACTTGTGCAGAGTACTGATTTCCACTGCACGGATTTTGCCTGAAGCCATTAATTTTCTCCCTTTCTTCCCTCAAGAAGCGTAATGACCAAAAAAAGATATTAGACATGTAGTGAACGATTATTTGTTCAAAATGCTGAACCAGGAGTCAACAACTGTTAGTCATTCTTCTTACTGTATATTCTGTGGATCTTCCCCTGAATGACTAACCTATCTGAACTACCAGAGATTTCCCCCTTTTGTTCCTAGCACAAGACAACATTCTCACCACATTGAAGAAAACAGGATGAGTTTCAAAGGATCGCGATTTCATTTCAGATATTTCTTGGTACTCAACCTTTTAAAAATATTTCTATATCTGCCTCATTACCCAGAGTAAAATCATTGTTCAAGATGTATAAAAATCATCAGTCTATCCATAGTCACCAGCAAAAAGATAAAGGATAAATTTAGGAGGTATTGTAGAACTATTTGATAACAATATGAATAAAAATATAGCAACGTCATTCTTTTAAAAAATGTTGCTGAGTTTTCTGATGCAGATCAATACCATAATGCATTGTAATGCCTTTCATAAAATTGTTATGACACTACTGAAACTTCACTACTGTCCATCACTTTAAGACTGCCCATACTAGTGCCTGCCTGGATTACTTGTCATCTTATGTGCTAGTGCTAAAAACCATTTGCTGTACAGAGTATGGCCATTTTTCTTTATTATGCCAGCTACTACCAGACTAGGCTTCAAAACTACACACTTCATCTTGCAAGTGACACACACGACTGTGTGTATTAGAGTAAAGCCCAGGTGCCCTAATTGAGATCAGAGGTGAATCCTGTTCAGCATCATAGGATCACAACAGGAGCCATAAGCAGCTTACTGACTGAATAAACAAGAAGGATAGAGGACAAAATTAAAGGAAATAGATGCGCAGGGAGATGGAGAGACTGAACCATGGCCATGTAGCAGCTAAGCAGCAGTGAAAAGGCTGTAAATCAAATTTCTTTACATTCTGTTTGCCACTAGACTGATGTTTCTTATTCCCTGCTTCATGGACTGCTCTTAACCTCTAAGACATTGACAGGAAATCCAAAAAATCAAGCTAAAAAGAGTACATCTGTGATTGCTTATGCATTTAAAATAAGAATAATAAGGGCAAAATAGAGCTTAAAAAAAAAAAAGGGAGCATTCAACTTTAGTCTAGTTTTACCACTGTGATGAGACATAGCTCCTCCCAGGGAGCTTGTAGTCTTCTCTCCCTCCCAAAGAGTTTTACCTGAGCTACTCTACAGCGTCCACACCAAGACAAAGCAAAACGGCTCATCCCTGCTTCCTACTCACATTCTTTTTTTGTAGCTCGCACTAGGAACAACAAAAAATATATAAATTTTATTTGAGTTGTAAACAAAACCCACACACTATGGCAAAGCAACGCACATGGATTTTTTTACCAAAATGCTTATGTGCTTCTCTGGCTGGAGAAGGGCAGAGAAATACTACCCCAGATTGTCTTCAAAGTTGTGTTTAAACAGAGCATAAACAACGTGGTTCTTTTACATTGAAGAAAAATATACTGCATATTCTAATAATTATCATTCATATTGTCATTCTAAGTAACATTGTTTTGTTTTAGACAGTTTGACGTGAACCTGTCCCTGTTATGCTGCTGACTAGAATACTTGCGCAAGCTGCAGGTGTTGCAGTGTCTTCACTCAGCGCTAGGACTCCTCAAAGGATCTCTTATTGTGACACTTAGGTGATCTATATGTGCAAGACACAAACACAGAAACATCAATCCTGATTCATCTGGGGCTGTAGTCACCTCCCAGCTTTCTGCTGTAGTTGCAGTTTGAAGCCAATGGTCCAGGCTATGCTCCCATCCAGACCTGAAGCCAAATTGCCCAAGTCAAACATGAAAACTTGGCAAATGTTCAGCTCCATTCCTGCAGCTGATTTTACTGACTCCACTCCTGCAAGTGGCTGATCCTGGCTTTCCTGCAGTGAAGCTAAATGTTAGCTGTACAATGTCTGTGTGTACCTTGAGAAGAGTTTGGGTTTCATTTGAGAGTAGTGGAGCTCTGAGTGCAAAGTTACAGGGACTAGATAGATTAGATTATATTATGATAAATTAAAGAAGGTGTCATTTAGGATTTCATTATATTGTTTATTATTAATATTACATTTTATTAGATTAGATTGGAATGATTATATTATTTTAAAAATAGCCTTCTTTAACTGTCTGTATCTCGCATGATGCATTTCTTCTGCCTGAACCATCACACAAAATATGACATGATATTTTTACTTCTGTCTTAACCACCAGTGCATTGTGCGTGTATCATCTGTACCTAGTGACAGAAGGATTCAGCTTCAAAAGGAGAACACAGCCCCACAGCAAGTGTTCTGCAGCATCTGTGAGGCACCACAGCACTTTGGACAAGCACATTTCAATGTCATACCAAGGAGAAATCAAACATTGCTGAATACGTTTTCTGAATTTTCCATTTCATTAAGATCGCTACCTCTCTCCTGTATTTTTAATTTATCTGGATAAACAACGCAGACTGCTATTTCCATATCAAAATTTCTTTTTGGGTACCAGAGATATAAAATGGTCTTCAGATCACTGAAATATATATTTTAAAAATATGTAGCCATATTCTTCATAAGTAGCTTCTTCTCACAGATCTCAAAAAAACCAAAATTTAAAAAAATAAAAAAATGAAAAATCTATTCTCATGGGAATTTCAAATTGTGCTGTTGGTGTCTAGCCCTACAGATATTTTAGATGGCGTGTAAATTTGTCTTCTTTTATTCATTTCCAAGATATCAAATTCATCTCCTGACACCTGTTGTATGATTGAGGTTCAAATATTAACAGCTGGAGAAAGGCTATGGAAATAAGGACCATGGAAACAACTTATTTTAGATTATTTTTACCATGTTTGCCTATCCATAGAAAACTGGCAGTGGCACAAATTATCTTATCTGATTAAAAAAATCAGACTGTTTTTTGACTAAATTTCATACAGTCATGGTTAGACTGCAACCAGCAGATAAACAAGCTAGTTTAAAGTTTGCTGAACTATCTCTATCCTCTATTTCAGTCATTTCTGGGGAAAAAAACCAGAAACAAATAAACAACTAAGCAAAACCAAGAACAACAACAAAACTGAAACAAACAACAACTACAAAAATAAACAAACAAAAAGCAAACAAACAAACCAAAAACCAGTAAAAAACCCCAGCAAACCAACAATTTTATTTTTGCAGCAAAACTATCATATTTTCCTGCACTTGACTTCTGACACATCCTGTAATTATTTTCTGCTGTCAAAAACTAAATACAATGTTTACATTGTTCTCTGCCGTAGTATCAAAAATTAGAGTGTGCAAACAGGTAGAAATGATAACAGTCAATTACATTCTTGGGATGTAATACAAATAGTAACCAAAACAGTGGTTGAATCAAAATAAAAAAGCACAAGTTTGCCATTTTATATGGTTCATTACTGGCTATGTTTTAATTTATATGCAAATTAGATGTAATTTCTTCTAAAATGGGTAGAGAAGGATGTTTGAGCAATTCCTATAAAACATTTTGTGAACATCTACCTCACTGAGCAGAAAGCAGAGACCAGAGAGGAAAAGCCCGAAACATAAAAGGGTAAATACAGCTATGCGTTTTATCAGGAATTTAGAACACTGAAGCCCTCTACCTATCTCTCTATAAACATAATTTTCAAAACTATAGTGTAGTTAAGATAGGTCCATCAAACAGGTATGAGTCTATGATTGTCCCTGTTTCATCTGGGACAGAGTTAATTTTCTTCCTAGTAACAGGTACAGTGCTGAGTTTTAGATTTACTGTGAGAATAATGTTGATAACACACCAATGTTTTAGTTGTTGCTAAGTAGTGCTTTTCCAAAATCAAGGACTTCTCAGTTTCCCATGTTCTGCCAGTGAGCAGGTGCACAAGAAGCTGGGATGGACCATGGCCAGGACAGCTGACCCAAATTAGCCAAAAGGATATTCCATATTATAGGACAACATGCTCAGTTTATAAACATAGGGAAGTTGGCCAGGAAGTGCCAATCACTGCTCAAACACTGGCTGGGCATCAGGCAATTGAGAAATTACATTGTGCATCACTTGTTTTTCCTGGGTTTTATTTCTTTACCTTTTTGTTTTCTTCCTTTTCATTGCTGTAGTTATTGCTGTTATTATTATTGTCAATATATATTTTTAAATTTCAGTTATTAAACCATTCTTATCTCAACCTACAAGTTTTATATTTTTTTCTGATTTTTGTTCCCATTTCACAGGCAGTGAAGGAGGAGTGAGTGAGGGGCTGTGTCGTGCTTAGTTACCAGCTGGGGTTAAATGATGAAAATGATATTGTTTACTGAAAAGTGAACATTCAAGTTTTGCAACACCCATGCGCAACTCACAATATTTTCAGACAGACAGTCTGTTTTAATAGTTTACCAAACTGACAACAAATCAGCTACTTTGGGGAACAGATGACAGAAACATCCATGAATTTGAAAACAGTGAGAAATCTTCTTCCACCTCTCTCTAAGATATGAATAAAGATAGATGTCACAGTCCAGCTGTGCGAGCGTTCGTACCGCCTCCCAAAGAGGAAAGAGGATCAAGGGCGAAATGAGGAAAGAGAACTTCCCATCAACTCGTAGGCACGTGCAGAGATTGATGGGTTGTATCTGACAGAATGGAGTATGGGTAGTAAGTTTGTTACAATTTTTCTTATCCTTGATGACATTTCTATGAGGTTTAAAGAAAGTGTAAGTTCATGAAGCCTTGAGAAAAACCTTATAGTGCATTTATTTTACATAAAGGGGCTTAGTAGAATCAAAGATCCTTAGGACAACTACAATATAAAGAAACAGCCATAAAAAGTTAAGTGAATCACCAACTGTCGCGGTCCGGGCGCCAGCGTCTGTACCGCCTCCCAAAAGGGAAGAGGATCGAGGGCAAGGTGAGACACTACCCCAACAAGCTCGTAGGCAACCACAGAGATTGATGAGTATTTAACAATACTGACTTAAAGAGACATTTTTAAAATGGTGGGTCTGTTTGCCACACCAACTATTACTGTGCAACTCATTGTCAGTATCGAAAATTCAACTGCTCCATCAAATCATGCTCTTGTTAATTTTGAGTGGTTTGACACCAAAACATGATATTGCTATTTATTTTCAAAAATATTTAAACAAACTATAGTTTTAATTTAAAATGTTTATTGACAATAATAATTAATAATTCTTGGGTTTAATTAGTATTTAATCCAAATATTTATACTTGGGTAGTTTTACAAGCAAAGGACTCTGAAAAAATATTAGATATATCACACTAAACTTATGTAATTACTGCTACCAGTTCTTGGAAATATTGCACAGTGTCCACTTTCTGCAATATTAGTCAAACTGTTTATCAAAAATAATTTTGTACATAGTGAATCTCAGAATCATTTAGGTTGGAAAAGACCTCTAGGATCATCTAGTCCAAATCTTAAATATATATATGTTGTGCAAAACTAAATAAAGTTCCTTTCCACACATAATCTCAAATGTTACATTCAGAGTATCTTAATTAAGACCCAGGGACACATTTAGGTTAATCTGTTATCCTCTTTCAAGGAAAATTCTGTCCTCCATGTTATTTTTGAGCTTTTTGATATGCCCGAGAATATTTCATAATTCCACTCAAATTAGCTATCAAAGATGTTCCACTTTTCTAGATTAAAAGTAGCACTTACTGCCAGATTGCTCTAAAACCACCAGTTTGTACATATAGAGAATAGTAATGTACAGGTCCAAAGTGTAGATGCTGCTTTACCATCCACCTTGGCTTGATGTTTGTAAATTCCAAAATTATATGGAGACACTTCTAAAAGTCCTCAATGAAGAAGGAGTGTAAATTAAAGGTCAACACACCCAGAAAAGTTTACATCTGCAGCACAAATGCCCCATATAGGGAGCAAGAGCACAGAATAATGTGGCAACTTGTAATGATATCAATGTACCCCAGTAACAGATTTTCTAAAGTGCAGACCCAGAAAAAATGCTCCTTGAATACATGTATTTATGTTGATCCTAATGCACAGTGGCAATCCAGGAGGCCCTTTAAATACAGTAAGAATTCTTTGATTTGAAGACCCTTATGAGAGACAAGGGACCAGAAACTTCATCCATCCTTGCTGTCCACAGATTGAAGTTTACTTGTTGCTAGCTATCTCAGCAAGCAGAAATTGCAGGAGTGATTATTTATATCACATGACATAGAAGAGAAATAAACAGGGTTATCAAGAGATTTTGAGGCATGAGGATGTGTCGTTTACTCCAAGTAAACAGATGCGCATAGATGTGGAGATTTTAATTCAGATTTCTCTGTGGTATTTTATGTGTAGAAACTGAATCTATCTCAAATATTAAGGCCTAAAATTGTGATAGACCATTACTATACACAGCTCTTCATTCAATTTACTCACAAAACCTGAAGCGGTGTGCTGGGTTCAAGTCACAGTAAATTTCAGTTATGAATGATGGAAAATTTGTTTTTACTATTTTCTCTCATCTTCAATACAGCACTATTTGCATAAAAATTAATTGCATATAAATATGACTACTTGAATTGTAAAGGTCTTGCAATCAGCCATCTGGCCATAGATGCGCTAGCAAACAGTTTCAGCTGGACTCACTCCTTTTCCTTATATATTTTCTGTTGCCAGAACAAGAGAGCACAAAGGCAAGATTCTCCCATAAGGGTCATAGGGACAGATTAAAAACAGAGTAGAAACTATTTACTTTGTTTAAAGTTGATTTCTTTCTAACAGGAGCTCAAAGAAAAGAAAAACCCTGACTGAGGAAAAGTCTGTTTCATTCCAATGACCTAAAACATCAGTACTTCCTAAGTATGTTTAAACTCTAAGTTAGCTTTGAGGTGTGTAGGGAAGGTTCAAAACAAATCAACAATATTATTTAATCCATGTTTTTCCAACAGAAACTAGAACAACTCACCTTTATGACAGAAGCAAATCTCAAATTTGCTAGACTACATGAGTTGAAAAGAAATCTACCCTATATTGACTATGTCAGAGGACATCATGTCCTCTCTCTGGATCTTATGTTCAGTCTATCTGAAGTGGATATTTTTTTACTTTCAGCAAGCATAATGCAGGTTTTTTTGGTGCCCCTAGAAAACATTCCTTCTTTCCACCCTCTCAGAGCCCTGATTGCCTGCCCCTTTCTCCTCTCAGCACCCACTTTGCTCATGTTATGGACTCCCCTATTGCTTTTATCTGCATGGCCCACTTCAAGTATTTATCCTGGCTCAGCACACAGCTTCCTTGAGGGCACATGAGCAATCTCATCGCCTCTCCATCGAGTGTAGCAGGCAATAAAACATGCCACATACGCATGGGTTACATATCCAGGGCCTTCCAGCACTACTCCTTCTTGCTGTCCAGCCACAAGCTCTTTACCAAACATATGCTATATGAACACAATAAACAGAAAACAAATATGAGT
The DNA here is from genome assembly GCA_033124195.1 of Coracias cyanogaster. Classification (NCBI taxonomy): domain Eukaryota; kingdom Metazoa; phylum Chordata; class Aves; order Coraciiformes; family Coraciidae; genus Coracias; species Coracias cyanogaster. Next base: position 5,948 of record JAVSBS010004131.1, on the reverse strand, counting down.
TACATTATAATACGGACATCAAAAAGGTTGCTATGCTTTTCTGCTTTAATGCAAAATGTCAGAATCTCAGTGAATGCAGACTTCTCCAACATCCAAAGATCATGTCCAAAGATTATTCTTTCACATCTGTTTTTTTGTTCACACAAGTAGAGTTTCTGGAGATGGAAATCAGACATAACTGAAAGCCAGCCTGACAGAGTTGGTACAGAGAAACAAGTATATGGCCTCTCTCCTCCCTTTTTTCTCTCTGCAAAATTGTTCTTTAACTGTATGTCCACAAGACTCTGGAACAACTGCGACTACTTATTTCATGTGGTCCCTGGAATCTGGCAATGAAAAACATATCTAGTGTCAGTAATTTAAATTTATGTTATGAAGAATTGGAAAAATGTACCTCCTCTGCAGAAATTTAAGGATATGCAAATCCAAGTGAACTGACAGGGGCCATTTGTCTAAAGAAGTCAAAGAGGGTACTGCACCATCTGGTGTATTCACTGGTGCTGTACCACAAAACTATGGATTGCATATGTCTTAGAATTACATAATACCAGAATACCCTCCAAAGCAATTCAAATGAAATGACTGGAAAATCTCCACAACGTCTGTAATACAAACCCCAATGCTGTCTTAAAGTAAAAAAGACAGTGCAAGCACTGAATTTTAGTATTCATTCTTCTACATGTTGAGACATAAATGGCTACTATATAAGCACTGTTATCAATGAAGTCAGAGCTTACAATTTTTCCTCTCACCTTATGAATAAGTGTGTAGTCACAAAATAGTTAATTTTTTCATAATCTTGAGGTACATAAAAGTCTTTGCAATCACTTCTTAGCTGCTCAACAGTTCTATGGTAACTATTTGTTCTATTGACATATTGAAAAAATATTCAGCTGAGTGTGTGGGGAACACAACATACATCTTCTACAACTATTAATGAAAATTTTAAGTCTGAGTGCTTGCATGTACCTCACTGGAAATATATTCCATAAATTGTTACTTTGTCTCCTGATACAAATTACTAAAAGCAGCTGAGACACAGGGTGAACAATATGCCCATGCCCATCTAAGATGCTAATATATCTTCTGAGAAACTGGAAGAGGGAAGAAAGTTATACTGGCAGCACGTATTGATTCTACCTTTACAAGACCCGAGAGATCTCCAGTTAATTTATTGTCTATGATTTTTCCTTGCTCAGTAGAATCACTTCTTTCCATTTGAAGTTTTTTGCATGCTTAGGCATGCACAGGGAATAAGGACCAACTCTATTTACGAGAGATTCTGAAAGCTTGAGTAGTGATTTAATTTAAGTGTCAAAAGTTGTATCACTGAAAGATTACATATTGCAATTAAAAGCAGTGGTTTGCCACAACTGTTTTCAAAAGTTGATTCACTAGGTGTTGTAATTGTCTTGAAGACCTTTCTTCTATGCTGTTTTCTCTATGCCAGATTTATACTTTAATCTCTTTAAGACATTTGGTGAAAAAACCCACCCTCCTGTTCCAGCCTGGAACTTCTCTGGCACCTTCACACACTGTCCACCCTGTCAGAGCTCCTTGGAAAAAAAGTATGCTGTGGAAGACGACGGGAGACATGCCCACCAGATGGTGCTCAGCAAGGCTCATTTATTGCATTTACAGACGCACTTTTATAATCACACTAATGAGGCTCATAACATATTACAAGATCTAAGCTCATCAT
>JAVSBS010004130.1:0-26415 GCA_033124195.1 Coracias cyanogaster | reverse complement strand
AAGAACATTTGGCACTTGATATTGCACTTTGCATGTTCTTAAGCACTGTCCAGACGTTACCTTGTTAGGCCTTTCCGAGAGGGTTGATCAGCCCGGCTTGCCAAGAAGGGGAGCTCGGCAACAGTCAAGCTGCCGGCAAGGGAGCAAGCTGCAAGGTGGGAAGGTCTGTTACAAAAACAGCGATGAGGTGGATTGTACAAGAATTCCCGGCTTGAGGAACCTTTCTGTGCCTTCCTGGGCTGGCCCCTTCCTTACTTTGGGGGAGTTACAGCCCTACCTTACTGCCTTTTTCAAAGAGAAGGAGATGTCAGTAGGATAAATTCTTGGGGTGGGTGTTGGTAGCAAATGGACTTGGGGACCAAGAATTTGCATTTGTTTACGCTGTGTCTGCTCCCCCTGCCTCCACCTTTCCCCAGGAGTGGTTTGGATGAGCTCTTGTTGCAGATTGTTTGGAAATCAGGGGGAGGATGTTTCCATCTGGACAAAAACTGGGTGTATGCTTGTTAAATTATGGCTTTGTGTGACTTAACTCAGAGGCACAGAAGCAAACTGTTTTTGAGGCAGAGCCTCAATCGAGTACTGTATGTAGACATCCTATTTGTCTGTATTCACAGCTCAGAAATATATTTCAGCACAAGCTTATGTCCTTCTCTGGACAAAGCAGCTTGACTTTATGAACTAGCCTGAATCCCATTGCATTCCCATGTAAGATTTAATTGCATGCTTAAAATTCAGTACATGGTTTGCTGATTAAGAACAGGCTGTTAAAGCAAGAACACTTAAGCACCAGTAAGATGTCTCTACATAACGCAAGAATGGAACAGCTAATAACAGTGAAGTCCTCACTCCTATATTTTTTGCTTCTAGTATCTCAGATAAATTGGCATCTGTGGGCATCTTTAAAAAAACAGAATTTAAAATCCCAGTGTTTACTAGAAATGCCCTGTGCTGAGGCCGTTATTGCTATAATTAACATTGCAATCAAGGTTGCTCTTAGTACCCAGCATTCCTTAAAGTACACACTTGCCTCAGGTGGCTTGAAATATGTTATATCCAACCATTTTATTTCATATTCCTGCTTCAAAACAAGCAGAGCTACTGCTGAATGTGACAAGGGCACAGGCGAGCATGTATGTGTTGCTGGTGAAGTCGGTGCTAGCCCAAACCGGTGTATGTTTGGGAGGAAAAATTCCAAGGCAGGTGTGAAAGCACAAAGTTGTTAGTGTTGTGTAAAAAGCGTGTTTTTCACGCAGGTACTGAGCACAACTCGGCCTTCGGGTGGGTCAGTGGAATTGCACCAGTGTACACTGTGACTGAACCTGGCTGTCAGTGTTAATTTTGCTAATCCGTTCTTTACTGTAAATGTTGTTAATATTTTTGTACACGCATGGTAACCTTTTCATCATTCTGTCATTACCATAGTCGTTATCTCACTTGAGCTGTCATTAACGAAAGCAGTGATTAAGAAATGCACACTTTTTGTAAAACCGTATGTCCCATCTTAAATACAGAAGAAAAAATGAAATAATACTCCCTGCTTCCAGCAGTCTATGGGATTTGTTTACGTTACTGTTACTTCACCTTAAATCTGTTTTAAGATATTTTACTTTTAAAAGTCTGTTGAACTTAATGGCTGCACTTGGCAGCAGAGGCGCCGGGAAGCGCGCTGCCACAGAGCAGGGAGGCAGCCTGCGGGCGAAGGCCGGGGCATCGCCGGCGGTACCTGCCGTGAGGGCGGGTTGCGCACGGCCCCACGCCCCGGCGAGGCGGGAAGCGGGGCGGGCCCGCTGCGCTGCTGGGCCGGGGCCATGGCCACGCCTCCTTCCCCCGTCACCACGCCCACTCAGGGCCGCCCGCCAATAGCAGCGCGCCTTCCTCTTCCCGCTTTCTCCCCCGGCGTTCGGAAACGGAACCTGCGCGGAGCTGGGGGCGGGGAGCAGTGTGTTCAGGGCGCAGCGCCGATTGGCTTCGCCGCGCCCCTGGCCCTATCTTCATTGGGCGGTCCGCAGGCGCTGGGTAGGATTGGCTGATTTCAAAAGTAGGCGTGGCGGTTGCCACCCGGCGATGGAGATTGTGCTGTGCGCCGAGCACGGTGAGGGCGGCGGGGAGGGGGGGGTCCCGGTCCCGGTCCCGGTCCCGGTCCCGGTCCCGGTCCCGGTCCCGGTCCCGGTCCGAGCAGTTCCCCTCTTCTTCACCCCGCAGGGTCCCTCTGTTTCCTGAAGACGGGCGTCCGCGATGGCCCCAACAAGGGGAAGAGCTTCTACGTGTGCGGAGCGCTGGGCCCAGGGGCCTGCGGCTTCGTCCTCCCGGCGCCGTAGGTGCAGGGCTGGTGGGGGCGGGAGGGAGAGAGGGCCTCCCCCAGGTTGTGCGGCAGGACACCCCCTCGCTCCCTCTCCCTCTGTTCTGAGGGATGTTCAGCCCTATGTCAGCAGTCGTCAGCTTTCACCTTCTTGGTCTCGTGGTCTTTGCGAGGGCTCCCCAAGTATTTTGTCCCAAGTAGTTGTTTTTGCCGTTGCTGTTCCTTGGGCAGCCTGTCTTGTCTTTATTCTCCCTCTTCTTTCCTCCTTCCAGTATTCCTGCGTCTCACTGCTTGATCCATGAGGGATGCATGGTGGAGTTGCAGGTGTTGGTTCAGCAGCAGGACAGAGACGAATACCAGTAAGTTCCTCAAAGTGGGAACAAAGGGTTGTTCTACAGGTTTGAATATTTGGAGTTGCTTGATGGCAGCTGACTTGCAATTTCCTTCTAGAACTGAAAAGGCTTATCCAGCCTTGAGGCCTTCACTTGGCGTGTTTCCAAATGTTTGCTATTTTTTTAGCAGTTATATTCAATGGTATGAACCTAAGTGATCAGATAACATTTGTATTTAACAGAGTTGAACATGGCTGTATGGTTGGGTTCATCCAAGACTCATAGTTGTATCAAGTTCAATTTTAATTCTGATAAAGTCCTGACAGCAGTCTTGGTTGGCTACCAGTTTAAAAAAGTTTTTCTGTTCCTGAGGTGCTTTAAAGATGAGGTGGCCTGAGCAGTGTAACTAAAACAATAGCCATTTCCTTAGACCTTGAAATCATAGGACACTTCCGAGGCTCTGAACAAAATCATTATTTTGGCCTGAGCATTTACTTTTTTACTGCAAAAATTAAGAAAAAAAAAAAATACCTAAACAATCCCAAACCCTAGGAATCTTTATCCAGCGAACAGTGCTTTTGTAAAAAAGCTTTGTTGCCAATGTTCAAGGCCTTTTGCTATACAGAAGTGTGGATGTAAAGTGCACGTCAAGAGAACTGGTCTGTTGTGGTTTTCATAGAAAGTACTTTTAAAAGGGTGCTTAGATTTCTCTTGCTGGCTCCTGCAGTTCAAATCTTATTTTACTCTTTGCCAGGTTGTTTTACCGATGCCTTAAAAGTAAGTTGAATGAGAAGAAATGGTGTGGAAGTGTCCCATGGCGGGTATGCATGTTTCATTTGTACTGTATTATCAGCTTATTCCAGCATGACTTTTCTTTCTGTATGCTGCAATCGCCTTTGAGACTACGTAGTGGGAGAGTTTGTATTTTCTACTTGAAAGGCATGTTAGCCTGCTGTCATCCAGATGAGACTTCTCTTACTCTTAAATTGTGTGAAGTAAGCGCTGTTCTCCAGTCTTAAAAGAAATTTGGGTTTGCTCTCTGACTGCCTTCTCTTCTTGAGGTTGAGGCTGTTGGGACTTGATCCCCTAAAAACATGGGAATGGCAAAGAAAGCAGAAAACAAGCAGTTTTGTTTTCCTCACAAAATGTTTATCCTCATCCTGTTAAAATGATAGGAAATGTGAAGTCTAGAGAATGAAGCGTTGCTTGAAATGATCGGGTTGTGTGTATAGTTAGTTAGCAGTCTTTAATAATTTGTACGTCAACGTTTATTCCCTTGTATATATATTGCAGGATCCAAAAGCAACCAAAGTGTCAAAAGCCTTAGAATCCCAGCCCAAAACAGCACCTCTCTTCTATCCCAGCGGCCAAAGAAATCCATTCAAAGTGATAGACAAGAATTGTGAGCTGTCATCCTGGAAACAAATTATGCAAGGAAATAGAGAGGAAAGTAAAGCAACAGGAGTAAAAGCAGAGAAAGAGAGCGTGTTGGTGTTGCATAAAGAAAAGAAATCAACCTCTGATTCCTCCGTAGACAAAGAACCTCTAGAAGGGCTAAAAACTAAAAAGAAGCAGTCCACAGGAAACAGGAGTGATCCAGAACTTAAGGCGACCACAGTGTCTGAATCTAAACTTGGTCCTTCTGAGACTTGGAAAGGGAAAAACACCCTTTGGGAGGAAGAGAAACATGGTGGCATTGGCAGGGAATCCAGTAAGTCTTCTGAGTGTGTGGAGGAAGAGCCAGGTGGGAAATCAAAGCTCTTTCCACTAAGTCTTGGAAAGCAAAGTACAAGTACCAAGCCTACAGGGAAGGAGCAGCTCAGAGAGAAAAGCTTAAAAAGCTGTGGGGATGAAGAAACCAGAGAAAAAGAATACACTCGTCAGAAGAATGGAGAAATGAAACCACTGTCTAAAGAAGATGCGATTTCCCCAACACTCCCACAACTGGGATTGCAACATGCTGCTCTGAAGGGAGGAGCAGAGGCCGTGCTGCCCAAGTCACAAATGGGGCCAGGGCCAGGACAGCCTGCTGCTGAAGTCTCTAGCAGTGACAGTGCTGAAGTAGGGCTTGTTTATTCATCCTCAGGTAAAAGTAAACCTGATAAATCAGTTGAAGGTTTGCAATCAAGAGAGGTTCCTTCAGAAAAATCAGGAAAGAATATACAGGGGACATCTTTGCCAGGAGCTGGAGCATCACATCACGTGGAAGGACCCCAGGACCCTAAAGCTCTTCACAACCATCTTGTAGTCCAGCTGAAGCAGAAGAAGGTCATTTATTGCCCCTATTATTCTTTTTTGTCTGTTTGTTTCTGTGTTCAGGATGACTTTCCTTACTTGTGATAGGCATCAGAATATGGTATCCCCTCACAGCAGAAGCTCAAAATATTTGGATCGTTTAGAAAGATGTGGAGGAAATTCAGCCTAGGCACATAGGAGTTGTTTTAAGACACATATGAGACAATTACCCCTAAGGTAATACAACCTTCTGCATTGGAGGGTGCTCAGCTTGGACATGCCTGAGGTTGTATCTGTCTTTTACCCAGAACGTAATTTGCATAAGATGGAACAGTGCAAACCCAGCTTAGCCTTTTTACATAATGTGTATGTTTCTGGTGGTCTCTCGTGGCCTTGTGGAGTAAAAATTATCTGGCTGTGAAAGCTCACACTAAGATGAAATAAACTACCTGTCTGTTGGCTTTTTTTAAATAATTGCAGATAGCTGTTCCATAGTTTTTATTATAAAAACTGTTTGCCTAGAGCTCAGCTTGAAACAGTTGGAACTGTTGTTCTTTCTAGCATAGAAAGAAATGTGCAAGTAGCTTGAATGTTGGGTGCTTTGAGAGATGTTAGGGTTGTCCAAGTCACTTGACTACCTGTTCATCTTGTTTCATAACAAGGGGAAGGCCCTGCATCCTTCCATCTCTTCCAAAGTATGCTAATGGTTAGTTTATTTTCTGCTAAGAGACTTTAATCACGCTGAATGGCACTTAAATGAGATTGTAGAACAGTATCAAAATACAAATTACTATGGCACAAGATTAGTGTTCTTAAACTTCTGGCCTGATTGTTCTCTGTTGGCAGAGAACTTGGTGAGCACACTCAGGTTTTGGATTCTTTTTTGTTTTGCAGAGTACATTGGCTACAGTGAACATTCAGCTGCTGCCAGATAAAGGGGAACGGTTATTAAAGCAAGTCCAGGATTTGGAAGCTGCACTCGGTGCTCTTAACATTTCGACAGCAAACACTACTGAAAAAGGTAGGGCTAAATTTTTTTGCCCCAGAGCTTTGCAAAATGGTCTGTCTTACTGTAGTTGTTAATGCTGAGGCAAAATAGCATAAACTTATATATGGCACATAGTCTATATAAAGTTTGTCTGTTGAGATTCACTGAAGATGAAAAGTGTTAGTTGTGAAGTGTGTGTCTAGGAGAGGATGAAAGGAACAACTCAAGCATTTCCTCTGAAGTGTAGTGGCTTCCCAAGAGCATTTCTCGGATGGCTAGGACCCGGGCATAGTTCTGTTTCCAGCTTTGCCTATATGATTGAGGCAGATGTCTCTCTGAGAACTTTCCAGTGAAGTATTAACTTCCTGTTTGTGGCGTTATGAAACCATGCTGCTTATGCGTTTGGTTGCTGTGTCTGAATGTTTCAGTTACCAGGTGCAAGATAAGCAGATTCCAATGTGCCGTTCCTGTAAAGTGATTTCCTAATTCTATTAACTACTATTAATTACCTGTGGTAGAGAGGCATTTTGTTGAGTTACCTGTATAGTCACCTCAACAGGAGAGTTACTTTGTGGGCATAATATCAGTCGTGTTATGAAAAGATCCAGTTTGACAACCCTGGAAACTGAGGATCTCTAGTAAGGAAGCAATAACTCAGAGGCTGTCACACAAGTAGCCCCAATGTCTTATGCCATATCTGGTTTTAAGCAAGACAGACCTTTCCAGGAAGGAGAGAAAACCGCATGAGTTCTTGACCCGTTTGTTCTTGGATGTCTGATAGTTTTTGTGACCAAAACATTCACAAGAAAGATGTCTTTAAAAGGAATAAATCCTCTGGGAACAGTGCGCAGTATTGACAATGTGTTTGTGCTAATCTGATCACAGTTGTAAAGTTCACTGTGTTGGTATAAACCACACGCTGAGGCTTGAGCTGAACGACATGGCCTGTCACGTAGGAGCAGGCTGAGAGCACACATGTTAGTTGCAGTGGCTCAGGCAATACCGTGACTTCCTACCCTGCTGTTAATAATATTTTGCAAGCAGATTATTGGGCAAAACAAAGACCCTTCTCTGGGCTGTAACGCGAGGCTCTGAGGTCCATTGTGCAATCTTTTCAACCTGCAACTCCTTTCTTCCAAAGGGGAGGACAACACAAGCAGCGGCTGCCGTGAGGAATCTTTGCCTAGCTCATTTGGCAGGCCTGGTGGTACAAAGTTGATAGCACCAGTGCCACTGCAGGATCCTACAGCAAAGACCTCTTCAGGCTCACACAGTCACCCCTCTGCTGCTGCTGCTTTGGGTTCCAGTGAATATTATGGCCGCAGTTTTGGAAGTAAGTACAGAAAGACTTTTTTTCATTAAAGAGAATACTGGAATATTTCTGAACTAATCCTGCAACTTGTGGATTTAACTAAACTTTTTTTTTTTGTTACTGTGAGCTTGCATACTTGCCTCCTCAAGCATCTTTAGCCACTGAGATCAAACTCTAAGAGGAAAGATCTGCTTAGGAAAGTTAGTGTTGTAAACACATCTCAGGCATAATACTGTATCTTTCCAGTGAACTCTGGTGTGCAGAATCTATATGGAGGAAGAATGACAGAAGACCGAATCAGGGCTGTACACAGTGCCATAAGTGAGGCTATTAATCATCTTCACAAATCTCTGGAATCCTGTCCAACAGAGCAGACAGTAGCTGAAGACCCCTCTGGATTGAAGGTGAGTTGGCAAGAATGGAGGATGTCATGCTGATGAATGGGGTGTTAGATCTGGGTGATACCCTAGAGCATCCTGTACTTTGCCATTTTCATCTTGCTGGAAGGAGATGGTCCAATTACTTTCTGTCCATGTGAGTTGCTTCAGATTGCCCGTACTGATGTTCTACTCTGTTGCTGTGGTGTTTTCAGAATGCTCAGTGCTTGAATGAAGTAGTAGCGCCTGAGAGCAACTAACCCATAACCATTTATTTGTACGTGACATGACTGGCAGAACAAAGGCAGGTCTCTAGCAAGGAACAGGCTGAGAACCTTCTAATTGTTCTTTTCTCCTGGTTAGGTCTCCCAGTGAGCTGTAAGAAGTAACCTTTTGAAAAAGTGTTGCAGATGGTTGAGTTCGTGCATCTGAATGGGCTGCAGAGTAGTCTGTTCTGATCTGCCAAAGAGTAGCTGTTTATCTATCAGGTGGTGCAGAACCCGTAGTTGAGGTTATGTGTGAGGTATTGGACGGCACCACAAAGTGGTGTGTTGAGGTATATATGTTGTGTTACTTGTCAGATACTCTTGAGACCTTTTTGGTGCAGGAGAAGGCCATTTAGTATCTTATGATAGTATCTAGTCCCTCTTCCAGTCCCTTCAGAGTCTGTAGGGGTGTTTGACTTGGTGGGAGAGGGAAAGTGTTCTCAGTCCCTGTCATTGACAGTGATGCTTGTGGTGAGCAAGGTAGGCTTGGGAGGATTTTCTGCCTGAACGAGCCACCTTTACGTGGTGTCAGAGCACTGCAAGGCACTGGGTTGGTTTGTACATTATCAAGACTGATCTGTGGTACTGCTGGCTTCATGTCTGCAGAAGTTGCTTATCTTGGGTATCCCCATCCATGTGAGAGAAGAATAGGTAGGCAAACTCCCTTTAGTTGACATTGTGGTAGGACAGTTCAACTGGATAATTTGGTACAGGAAGCAGGAGTGTCTAAACTTTGCAACGTGTTTCCTTTAAATCTTCTGTCTTGCCCTCTCAGGTTCCACTGCTGCTGCACCAAAAACAGGCACTCACGTGGCTACTCTGGAGAGAGAGTCAGAGGCCATGTGGAGGAATTCTGGGTAAGCAACAGAACAGGAAAGTGGGTTTTGGGGGCCAGACTTATGGCAGCAACAGTTTGGCACATAAATTACTGAGAGGCCAATAGCTACTTGTTTTGTAGGCATGTTGAAGGGGCTGGTTTTTCTGTGCCCTTTGACAGCGTACAGCTATTAGCCCATTACTAAATTATACTCTGAAATGGTCATACGTGTATTTTTATTTCTTGGGTTGCCCAGGGCAAATTCTGCCACAGTATTTACCTCAGTGTAGTTCTGAACTAGGAGGGTTCATTTCTTCAGGTCATCGCAACTTCTGTTTGTCTTTTTCCAGCGGATGACATGGGCTTGGGGAAGACTCTAACGATGATTGCTCTCATTCTGGCCCAGAGGCAGCAGAAGACAGAGAAAAGAAAGGAGAAGTTAGATATATGGCTATCCAAAAATGGTACAGAATTGTTTCAATCATACAGTACATACATTGTGATGCAGTGCCATTTGAGATGCCTAAAGTGTTATAGGTTACTGGCTTATAAAACAACAGACTCTATCTGTGCTCACTTCTGTAGGAAAATTCTGTTGGACTTAATGTTTACTGCACTCCCTGGAAGGCCTTCCTCTTGATCAGTGTCACTTGTTCTTCCACTGGATGTTTAGAATTTCCCAACTCCTTATTTCATATTGTTTGGGGATTTTTTTTTTTTATTGGTTAGTTTCCTGAACCAGTTAAAGCCAGCATATGCAGTCTTGAAAAAAAATTCCTATTTTTTTCACCATACATGCATCATTTTCATAGCATAAGGACTTAAATTAGTTATGACTCACATCCCTGTGGCTGATTATTTCTTTTTTTTTTTTCTCTCCATAAGATTACTTTTATCTTGCCCATAGAGATAAGAGATGTTAGAGTTTTTAAAGAACATTATTTCTGTGTCCACAACCTGTTACTGTCTCCATGCTCATGGAAGTGGTTGGACTACTTTTTCCTGTCTTGTCAAGTTTACCGACTGTGTGTGTTTGTCTTTCCTGTGTGGTTGAAAAAGTGGTTCATTTCAGTCTTCTAGAATAAGAAAAAAGAATTTATTTTGTGTTATACTCATCCAAAGGAAGTGCACAGATATAGCATAACTCTGAGCAGACAGGAACTGATGTGTTAGTGTTTAAGTAGAGTTTCTTCCACCCAGAACTAACAATCCCTGAGAATGCAATGTAGAGATGTCTGCTTCACAAACTGCGCTCACAGGAAAAATGGACCTGTTGTGAATTTCATAGAATCATAGAATGGTTTGGGTTGGAAGGGGCCTTACAGATCATCTAGTTCCAACCCTGTGCCATGGGCAGGGACACCTCCTACTAGACCAGGTTGCTCAAAGCCACATCCAACATGGCCTCAAACACACCCAGTGACGGAGCATCCGCAGCTTTCCTGGGCAACCTGTTCTAGTGACTCACCACCCTCATAGTGAAGAGCTTCTTCCTAAGGTCTAATCTAAATCTGACCTTCTCTAGTTTAAAAACATTGCCCCTCGTCCTATCACTGCATGTCCTTATAAACTGTCCTTCCCCAGCTTTCTTGTAGCCCGCCTTCAGATACTGGAAGGCTGCTATAAGGTCTCCACGGAGCCTTCTCTTCTCCAGGCTGAACAACCCCAGGTCTCTCAGCCTGTCCTTATAGGAGAGGTGTTCCTTTCCCAAACTTCTGTCTTTGTTGTAGTCTAATTTGAAGACATTGAAACCTGTCTGCCATATTTCCCTGCAGATTCCACTGTTTTCCCTTCCTGCAGCACTTTAGTCATTTGTCCTGCATCCTTGATCCATCACTGGAAGAAAGAGATTGACAGACGTGTAGGCTGTGGCAAACTGAGGGTCTATTTGTACCATGGGCCAAACAGAGACAAACATGCAGAAGCGTAAGTGCTAAACCATATATATGACCAGGAAAAGTGAAATACTGCTTAGCAAGTTGTTGTGTCTATCAGAGTTGAAATTCGGTGGCTGATGTAGAATGATGGAAGAACCTGAAGTATAGAAGGTCAGAAGGTCAGTCTGATGTCTGCTGTCAAAGTGTATATAGTAAAACCTTTATGGCCTGTACCTGTGTTGAGTGGTTCTGGTGCAGGCTGCTCTTGTGATCCTGATAGAAAAGAAAGGTGTATCTTCACAAAAGCATGTATTGCTTGCAGAGACTCAGGGACAGTTTCTTCTATGCTTGTGCTTTGTGGTTGTATACTTTTTATCAGCTGTATGTATAGATCAGAAAATTTTCTACACCACTTTAGGTCATGCTGAGCAGTATTTCTAGGTCCCAGATTCTAAGTAGGGTTCATCTCATGTGGTATGCATCCTGTACCACTGGCTTTTATTGTCTTCTTAAGCTTGCTGTGTTTACTTCCAGTGCCCATAAAATGGGCACAATATGTCCTTTCTGTGAAGCTCAGTTTTCCATAAAACTCTACATTTAACCTTTTATAGAACTGTGTTGTTCTTAATCCTTCAGCATGCATTTTGTCTGTCTTGCAAAATGAATTTCTCATTTATTCTTGCACCTGATTACTCTTTTCTCTTTATTCAGGCTCTCTGAATATGATGTTGTTGTCACAACCTACAGCATTCTCTCCAAGGAGGTTCCCACAAGCAAAGAGGATTGGGAAGTCCCTGCTGAGGACCATGTTGTGGGGGTGAGAAGCCGTACTGTAGACAGAGGATTGCCTTAACGTTTTGTTCTGAGCTGTTGCAAGCCATTATTGTTTCAAGTAGCACCTTCTATATGCTACAGTGAGCAGCAGGTTGAATATTTTTTTTTCTCCCCAAGTTCCCTGTTAGTTTGCACAATAAAAATAAAATAAAAGTATTGCGGAGCGCAGAAAGCCAATGGGGAAAAATATTAATAATACATCTCTTCTGTAGTAATATAAAATGTGCTACAGTGAATACAGTTGAAATGTCTTTAAAAGTAATTTTAAGAGCACAGTAATGAATCTCATACTCCCCCTTTGGACTGAAGGAACACTAGAATCTCCTGTTTGGTGTTCTTTGCTGCTTGAAGCGTGAGTGTCACTAACCTGCGAGAAACGTGTTGCTCTGAGGCTCTGGGTCAGTCTGGACTGAGACTGTGGCAGCTTATGAGCTGCTTTCCTGAAGAAACAGTGGTGTATTTATTAGGCTATGAAAATAATGAAGTGATTGCTGAATATGAATTGAACTTGACTACATAATATAGAGGATGTTCCTTGCGGGTGGATATTGTTGTCCTACAGCACTAGATGTAGCTCTTACAGCAGACAGGCCTTTGAGTTTCCTAGAAGTTCAAGGTGGCATCTATAAAACTGCAGAGATCAGAATAATTATATGTGGTCCTCGATCCCAGCCCAGCAAAATGTTACTGATATGAAATGTCTCTTGGGGAAAAAAAAAAAGAGGCAATAAAATGTTAAAAGCAAGAAAAGCAGCAAAAGATTAGAAATTGTTATTAAGAACAGGCAAACGTATTCTTCAGCTTATAAACTTTCATAGAAACTTTTAAGAGGTTATTTTTTGTTGTTGTTGTTTTTTGAGAGCATCTCTTTAATGATTGTAAGAGATTACTGCTGACTTAACATCAGGAAAAGGCTTCTTGCTGGAAAAATGTTTGCCTGTGGCTCTTTAGAGAGCCTAGCAAGGTTGTTATTCTGGGTTATAAATAGTCTGCTTTTTCTTTCAGAGTGGGTCGTCTCCCTGTTCCCCTCTGCTCAGGGTAGCTTGGGCTCGAGTTATATTGGATGAAGCTCACAATATTAAAAACCCAAGGGTTCAAACCTCTATAGCTGTGTGCAAACTGCGAGCCGGTGCCCGGTGGGCTGTTACCGGGACACCAATACAGAACAACTTACTGGACATGTACTCTCTCCTGAGGTGAGCTGGCTGCATGTGAACACATGAACAAGGCTTAAATTCCAGTAATTCTTTGCTGATGAAATGCTGAAGTTGCTTCTAAGATAGGTGGGGTAGCGAGACTAGTGTCTGCTGTTGCATGTGGCTGTTCTGCTGCCACAGAGGAAAATTTCTTCAGATCTCCTATGACTCCAAGATGCGTATCGACAAAACCAATTTCAATGAACAGAAGTTTTATGAAATAATCCTTGTTCCTACCACAGCAGCCTGGGAGGACCTTATTAAAGACTGTTGTGCTACGAGGGCGTTGAAGGGAAGGGTGCACACTTTGGCTTCTCTGAACAAATGATAAACTGGTTAAACTCTGCACTGCTCATTGCTGAGGGGAGAAAGATTGTGAAGGCTGTTGGGAGAACCAGTGAGAATTTGCATTTTAAATTAATTTTGGATAATTTAATTTTCAAGTAAGAGGTATGGGATTTTGAAATAACAAATGAATATGCTTTTTGGCAAGTGCCTGTGCATTTTCTCCTTGAGACATGATGAGGTAAGAGGAAGTGATGGGTACAGAATCAGAAATATGCTTCCCTGGTGTTAGTGATGGTAAGACTTTTGAGCCAAGAGGTTATTGATACCTTTACACTGGAAGTGTTTTACTGCTCCTAGCTAGCAGTTATGGCATTTGGAAATGGTTTGTTTTGGATAGCAAGAAATTTGGTTCTCATCACTTAAGAGTAACAGAAGACCTCGGATGTCGCCGTGGAAGAGGGAGGCTTTGTTTTTCTTTTCAGCTTTTATAGCCCGCCAAGTCTGATAACACGGCTTCCGTCTTCCGAGTTCCTGTTTCCGAAAGAGTCCCCAATGATTCATGGGAGTCATAGTTTAAGCTGACTTAAAAAGACATTTTAAAAATGGTGGGTCCGTTTGCCACACCTTGGTATGAAGTCTGTTTCCTTTCTGTCATAGGTTTCTACGTTGCTCTCCTTTTGATGAATACAAAGTGTGGAAGTACCAGGTAGACAACAACACAAAGAAGGGAGGAGAGAGGCTAAGCCTCTTAACCAGGAGCCTCTTATTACGGAGAACTAAGGACCAGCTGGATTCAGCTGGCAAGCCCTTGGTAAGAACTTCATCCTCCACAACTAGACAATCATTCTGTTGCTTTCCTTGCAGCAGCCAGTTAGTTATTTATGAACAGAAATCTGTTAATGGTGGATTTTCCTGTTTACTGCAGCCTCTTGAGCAAGAGGAGCAAATGCCTGTAGGATGCAGTGATTGCTTATCTAGAAAGCAGAAATACATAGAATAATTAAACCTTTTAGTTACCACTTGCATGCAAGAATATGTCAAGTAATTACAAGTAGATGCCCACTTAGTGGAAAGTTAGCCTGGGCCTCTGAGCTGGCCTAGATCTTTGAGAATCAAAGCTGCTGCATGTCAGTGGATCTCGTTTGTGCTGGTTTCTGCATTACTCTTTAAAAATAGCCTGTTAAACTGAGTACTAGATCATGGGTATGTCTGTAATCCTTTAAAAGGTGTAGTTTTGCTGTACTGTCTGATTCTGAATGGGGAACTGAGGAGCTACTTTTACAATGCAATAAAGGAATCCTTCCAAGTTATGCAGCAGTCCATACTTAGTTGCTGATGCCTTTTGAGATCGGATGATTTGGAATAAAGATTTTTACCTTGAGTGTTAACCAGGCTACTTGGAGCTTTGTGAGTATCTACGTTGTGTCATAGCTTCGTTAACACAAATAGCTTTAGTGAAGAAACACTTCTGAGTCTTCTGAGGCTTAGAATACTGGGTTAAATCTTGGAATGCTGTATGAGATCTTTGTACTATATACATCTGATCCTGTGCGTTTTTACTTCAGGTAGCTCTGCCCCAGCGTAGCACACAGTTGCATCAGTTAAAACTTTCAGCAGAGGAGCAGTCTGTTTACAATGTGCTGTTTGCAAGATCCAGGTATGAATGTGGGTAGAGAGTGGTTATTTTGTTTTCTTACTGGTATGAAAAATGAGAAACGGGCATCCACTTTAGATGAGAAGAACTTTTGGACAAATTCCTGCTCATTTTTTTTTCCTTTGTATCTGTCAAGCATGTTTGAAAATACATTGCTTGCTGATAACAGTTAAAACCAATTAATTTTTTTCTCACATATGTTCGTGCCTTGTATGAGCTTTGTATTCTAGTCTTACATTTAAGCTCATTAATTTCAAAACTCCAAAGACTTGGAATTGCAACAGCAGTTCTTAAATGATGATGTGGCAGCACCTGCAAAGAACATAATTTATGTTCTTTGCCCTCTGATAGTTATACAGTCAGAAATCATGCTGGTCTCCGGATGGCTGTGATGCAAGCCAGTGTCACTTTGTGTTCTCCTAGGGTCTCCTTCAACAGTGTTGCTGTAAAGAGTCTTCCTTCCTTTTAAATATACACTTAAAGGTGTCCTTTTGTTATGAAGAATGTTATCCGTTGGGCCCTGGCTCCTATTGTAGTCAAGGTATTCCAGTGAGCAGACTTGCTTCCTCTTGTGTTTTCCAAAATAGATCTTGGTTTTGATCATATTCAAGTTAAACAAAACTGGTTGGGGTGTTTTTTTTGTGATCATTTTGTGACCGATTAATGAAACCTTCCTTACCTTAATGCATCACCAGCTTTCTTGTTAAGCTCAAGTTCCTCTTGCCTTTTTTCCTGCTGTAAATCCCACAGTCTCTATCTTTTTTTTTCCAGGTCAACGCTACAATCCTACCTGAAGAGACAAGAGCAAAAAAATGAAGGCAGAGAGTATGCTGGTGGTAACCCATTTGAGAAAGGTTTGAGCACACCCTTTCCTAAAAAAATTTGCAGAAGTGACTCTTAAGTGCACAGTTAAGGAGGGGAAGCAGACCTGGCCACATGGGATCAGAACTTAGAAGTTCTTTGGAAAATGCTTCCCTAATGTTATGAAGAATCCTACCATAGCATTCTAAAAGTCTGTTCTCACTGTTGTGGCTCTGAGCAAATCTCTTAACATCCCTGGGTATAAAGGTCTGTTTGCTCAGACAAGAGATGTCAGTATAAGGTATGTGGCTCTCTGATCTGTGGTGTTGTCTTTTTGGGTTTTAAGCAGGGTTTGATGGGTTCCTGTGTTAAATCAGGTATTTGCTTGCCTGCTCATTCTTTTCGTAGCGGTGAAACACTTGCTGGAGGTGGCTGGGCAGTGCTTGGAAATGCCTCCAAGAGCTCTTGATGTTTTGTCTTCTTTCCTTGGCAGTTGCACAAGAGTTTGGGGTCAGTCAAAAGGAATTTCTAGCAGGCTCCCAAAGTGCTTCCCAGGTCTCAAGTACCGTCCATGTCTTGTCCATGCTGTTGAGGCTCCGTCAGTGCTGCTGCCATCTCTCCTTACTGAAAGTGGTAATTGCATTGTATTGTAGTGGTGTGGGGTTTTGGGGGATTTTTTTTTTTAAGTCTTTGTGTAAGTTAACAGACTTTGTAAATCCCTTGCATCTCTTAGCTAGAGGTGTATGAATTGAGACTTTTCTAGGACTGTGTGTTTTACACTCCAAGAAGTTTTAGATGGGCATAATCCCTACTGAAGAGTTTCCTAGCATGACCTGTGTGGGT
Source organism: Coracias cyanogaster (assembly GCA_033124195.1). NCBI lineage: Eukaryota > Metazoa > Chordata > Aves > Coraciiformes > Coraciidae > Coracias > Coracias cyanogaster. The sequence continues at coordinate 10,296 of JAVSBS010004130.1, read as the reverse complement.
AGCTGTGTCTCTGGAAATAACCATTATTCAGATTAAAAAAAAAAAAAAAAAAAGTCTTGATCTTAATGTGGTCTTGGAAAGTGCACAAGTCCACAAGTGTAGCCTGTTTCAAAGGCTTGTGTATTGGAGAGTTCTGTAAGTGCCTTGACTAAAGTTGCCTTGCATGAAAGTAGACTAACCTTTCAGATGTTCTTTGCTCTGTTACATGACAGCTGTAGAATAAGTCCAGATACTAAGGGAACAGGTGGGGATTTAGCTCCTAACGTCTTTTAATCCTGCAATTGTTAAATGCTGTGGGAGGGTGAATCTAAGGAGACTGGACCACAGAAAATGGCTGAGCTTGCACGCTTTCCCTGTGGTGCCCCTTCCTAGGGCCAAAGGGTCTGTTGGCCTGACCCAGTAAAGTTTCTTAGTTGTTCTGTCTTCATGTTGCATAGCATAGATTCCTCCAAACCCACTGTCCTCAGCAGAGACTGAGCAGACTGTACATCAGTATTGAATACTATCTCGGACTTGACTGTGACCCTTTATTACATTGCTTGCTTTCTTGCAGGCTCTGGACCAAGTTAACTTGAACAGTGAAGGCCTTGCCCTCTCCATTGAGGAACAACTTAGCGCTTTGACCCTATCTGAGCTCCAGACTCCTGATTCCAAGTCAATGGTCTACCTCAATGGCACAGCTTTTAAAACAGATATCTTTGAAATCACCAGGGAGAGCACCAAGGTATTCTGCTTGTGCTTTCCTGACTTTCTTGGCTTGGATTTCAGCACTTTGCCTTTTAAATCATTAATGAATTGTCACACCTTGGTAACTGGAGATCAGGCTAAGTTGGCAATTTAGATAAAATCAGGTGATTTTATTGAGAGTCCGCTGAATCCCTTTCTGGAAAGGCTTCAACTTACCAGGTGTTGATGGGTACTTGTAAAAAAAGCTGTGAGAATCTGACTGCGCTGATAAACTGTCAGTGAAAATCTTCAGCACTCGATTTACAGTAGTTTAGAAAGGCATGTGAGAGCATGGTGCTTGTGAAGAGCTAGGAAAAATGGGATGGGAGCAAGAGAAGAGGTGGCAATAACTTGGCTTCTTAACTTAATTTTCCATGGTGGGAGCATCCTTACTAATGACTAGTGAAATATCATGAAAGTCTGAGCATGGAAGTAATTCTGATTGAAGAGTTATTTTGAACACTTCAGCACTTCCTGATTTAATGAAGAATAGCCAAGCATGAGCTGGGTTATGAAAGCAAGAAGACTGACTTTCTTTTTCTTTTTCCTGCAGATAGCTCACCTCTTGGCTGAGCTGAAAACTGTTCAGAGTCACTCAGAGCCTCAAAAAAGGTTAGTAAACATGTCCTTTTCTTTAGTCATGGTGATGGAGAGAAGCGTGTCTCTTGACAGCAGCAGAAGTAGTTTGCAAACAATTGAATAAAAAACTTCTGGTATGGTGAAATAGTGGCAGTGCTGGAGTGGTTGAAAGCTGATTGTGTGGAAAAAAGAAAATCTAAGAAACACAGAGGCTAGTTTAAGAAGTAGGTAAGTCTAAATACAGGGGAATGCATGAGGAATCTTGGACTGTGAAGCCCAGGAGGTCTCTTCTCCAAAACCCAAATTGGGCAGAATTCTGAATTTTTGCTAAGAAATATTTGCCCTCTGTTCTGCAGCCTGCCTCTGCCCTGCACCCCCCACAAAAAAATAATGGGCAAATAAAATCGTGGTTAAAATGGAACCTGTTTGAGATAAAGGAATACATTCATCAGAGGCCTTGAGTGTTGCTGAGGTCCTGCAGCTCTCACTGTGCAGGTTCTTTGCTCTGCACCAGACTGCACTGTTACAGGGTTTTCTGCTTTTGTTGAACAATGTAGAATGCTTTTACGGGTACAGAAATTAGTTACATCTCTGTTGTTCTGTTGGGGTTGGGTTGGAAGGAGAAGTCCTGTTCTTGGGCAACTCCAAATATGTAGAAAGCTTTTTTTTTTTTTCCAAAGTCTTTTCCAAAAAGCGTTCCCACTGTAAGAATGGGAGCACCAACATCACTTTTGTTCCTTGCCTCCCAAGTGGCTTAACGCAAAAAATGTGGTGAGTGAGAGGCCCAGAGGAAGCCAAATTTGGTGTTGCTACTGATCCATTTTGCAGAAAAAGCTCAGAATTGTGATTGGTAGGTGGCAATGTAAAATCCAAAAATAGAGGTGAAAGTTACGGACTTAATTTATCTGAAGTTTATTGTGCATTGGCCTTCCACAGTAGGTTCTATCACTGCACCTACAGTTGAAATCTGCTTCTGAATTGGGGAGGGACTTGGCTCCAGTTTGCAGTGGGGAAGAGCGTCCGAATCGTTGTCTTTTGTTGGGTGAGACACTGCAATAAACTGTTACAGTACACACAGAACTTGCTCTAAACTCTCTTCTCTCTCTCCAGTGTTGTCGTTTCTCAGTGGACAAGTATGTTGAAAGTTGTGGCTGTGCACCTTCAGCGGCTAGGGCTGAAGTATGCAACAGTGGATGGCTCTGTCAATCCTAAGCAGAGAATGGATGTGGTAGAAGAGTTCAATAACAATCCCAAAGGGCCGCAGGTATGCAGGCAGAGCAGGGAGACAGTTACTAGCGCTGCTATGAGCAGCTGTGGTAGCTGACTTCATTTACTGGCACCACTTTCATTTGGAGCTCTAGGTGCCAAGATCAGCAGGGAAAGAGATAGCTGTAAAAACAAATATACATCTTAAGATGGGCAGGACCAGCTGCTGAAAAGCTCCTTTTAATGTTAACATTCTGTACTGGGATCATCTGACTCCAAAGCTAGTTCAAAGGTTGTCCAAATCTTCAGTGTGTTCAAAGATGTTCTCCCTGCAGAGAGTTACATGAAGATGTGGGGCCAATTAGCTCTACTCGGAGCAGGGTGGCTTCTTCTAGCTCATGCTTCTGCACTGGAAGATATTTCTTTCTGTGTATTGCCTGCTTGCCAAGAAGCCTGTAAGACTTGATCACTGTTTACCAACACATCAGATACTTTTTACCGGACTACTCTTTTTGAGAAGAGGGGATGACAACCGAATCTGTGAATGAGGCTAAAATTAACAGAGCTTATCTCACCCCAGTGCAAAGATAAGAAGATTGAGTCTGGGGCGAGATAAGTCATAGTTTTGCAGATGTCCAGTATAAGGTGACCTCATGTGACTTCTTTCACTTTCGAGTTGTTGGGGCTGGGGGGAGGCTAAATACTGATGAACTACAGTTCATTGGCTCTTGGACACAGCTTCCAGTCTGAAATTTTGGTTGAAGGAAGGAAGCTTGCCAAGTGACTAAAGACATCTGAATCCAAATTAATTGTTCATAGTGATTACAGTTTTCTCTGCACACTGATGTTCCTGTGATTGAGGCAGTACAGGCTGTCTCCTCTCAGGATGAATCTGTGACGAAGGGGAGAATGTGGTGCATTAGGTTGTTTTCTTTGCTGGATTTGAACAAGCTGCTATCTACAAAAAAAAGATATCAGGCTATCATCAGAGAGGCTGGTCATTTGAGTGAGACCTGGAGAGAGTCTGAACTTTTCAGGAATGGTAGACTGGCCTCTCTGAGCCATAACTTCATGTCCAGGCTTCCTGTGCCTCATCAAGCAACATCTGGCAAGCTCCCAAATCCATAATAAATACATATGTGTGGTCTAAATATGATAAACAGATCCTTTGGTTCAAATTAATGTGGAGCATAAGAAGCATTAATTTTCTGGAAGCAGGCTCTATAACTTAACTTTCTTTTGGCCTTTGAAGGTAATGTTGGTCTCATTGCTGGCTGGAGGTGTTGGCCTGAACCTGACTGGAGGAAACCACCTCTTTCTCCTTGACATGCACTGGTAAAGAGAAGTAAAAGTTCCATCTCGGAGCATGTGTGTAGGGCATGCTGCTTGCTTTCTCACCATATGTATTGTGATGCCTGATAACACCCAGCTAGGAGGGAAGGTTTTAGCTGAGAGTAAGGGCTAGTGATTAGTTGTGCAAAAGTGTTTTTACTACAGCCATCTTCCGTGATGCTCTGACTTGTCAATCCAGTGCTCACTGCCATTAAATACAGTTCGGGGGGGTGAAATAGAGGAGGGTAACAGCAATGCAAGGAAGCAAGTATGCAGTCTGTATCACAAAAGGATACTGGGGACTTGGCAGTCCCTGGCTTAATTTCTTACAGTAATGAAAATGGTACATTAATGCTTACAGGGAATTTGTCTTGTAACCAATCAATTAGATTGTGCATAGTCAGTAACCAGGCATAGCCAGTGTACCTTGGGGGTTTGCAGGGCTATGAAAATAGTGCATATGAGCTCCTAATATTTATGTTGTCTCTCATCAGTCAGAACCACAATTTTTAAAAAAAAACCTCATTGATCATGGGAACTTACAAAACAAACTAGTGTGCTTCAGTACAAAATCAGCTGCTGAGCAGCATCAAGGAGATGTTTCTACAATATGGAAGTTACGCTGACAAGTATTCCCTGTAACCGCATGTCAAACAGAATAATTTGTTCTGGCAGTATTCTTGAGTTAAGGCCTCTTTTGATGGAGTTTGCCTTCCTGCTTCACTTTCCTCTTTCCTCACCAGCTACCCAGCTTTCTCTGAGCATGTACTATTGGCCAGAAATATGGGGCTACATGGAACAGTGGTCTGATTTATACAGCTGGCTGTGTGGAGTTGTAGCGTACTTCTACTGAGGGCAAAGGGAAATACAGTCAGGGTGGTTACTGGAGATCAAGCTAGTGAACCTGAGGTAACCTGGGAGCAGTCTTAGTTCTACAGAGGAAGAAAACAGGGTGCTCTGGAGGCTGGCAAATAGGGCAGGCACAGAGGCTTAATATTTTTATTATTTCTGAACATAAGCCCTTAAACTTGCCTTTTTTTTTTTTTTTTTTTTACCTTGCAGGAATCCTGCTCTTGAGGATCAGGCGTGTGACCGCATTTACCGTGTGGGGCAGCAGAAGGATGTTGTGATCCACAGGTCAGGATTCGCCTCAGCAGTAAATGAGGCTGCTTGCTGCTCGTGTGCTGTCTAGCTTTAGTTGGCAAGACGAGGCCTCGGTTTGAGGCTTGCTTCTTTACTTAAAGGTTGTCGTGCAGTCTGACAGTAGGATTGGGGTTTGGGCACTGAGACTGAAACATTTTCATGTGGTTTCTATGTGGCACTTGCCTGCACGTTGCTGTCCTGATAGCTAGCAGCGGTTTATTGGTTTTCAACCCGTGGTTTAGTGGGAATGTCCTGGTCGTTTCTAAGAACAATTCAAGAACCAAACCACTTCTCTTATTGAGTGGAGATTTTTCACCACGCTTCCTAAGCCTAGGCCTTTCTAACATCACTAACACAAATGTATAGAGCACTTACTAGAAGTGGCAAAGTTGGCTTTTACAGAAAAGCATCTGTGATTGTAAGTACTAAAAGGCTAGCTTATTTACAGCAAATGCACAGCAAATTCAAACGCAGTGGAATCTAAGATACTATTTTGTGTACGATGGTTTTAGTACAAATAGATTCCATCAGTTACCAAAAAATCATTACAGGATTTTGTCACAATTGCTATTGCTTCAGAAGACCAAAGTTGAGGCCTAAAGTGCATCAGACTTTTATTTGAAATGTTTATAGTGCCTGGATATGAGAACAGCTGCTTTCTGGTATATTTTGTCAGTCATGTAGTAGGCTGTTAATTTTTGAGACAAGTCTCTGGAATCTTACTGGGAAGTGTTTATGTAATGCTGACACCTTTTTCCTAGTAGTTGAGCTGATGTGGCTTTGTTTGTTTGTTTGAGGTTTGTCTGTGAAGGAACGGTAGAAGAAAAGATCATGCAACTCCAGAGGAGGAAGAAGGTTCTTGCTCAGCAGGTGCTGTCTGGAAAAGGGGAAACCTTCACTAAGCTCACTCTAGCTGACCTCAAAATTCTCTTCGGCATCTAATTATCCCTTACAATGCACAATGGAGAGTGATTTTATACTACAAGTAACTGTGCAGGCTTCAACAAAGGGCTGCTCTTTTAAGGTGGTCATCTGTTTTGAACAAGTAACTACATTCTTGTAACTGTTCTAGGAAAAGAAGTTATCTAATTCAGGAGTTTAAGACTGAAATTAGGTCATGTATCCAAAGGTTAATAAAGTTCTAAATTAAGCTACTGTTTTAAACCACTTTTGAGTTAATATTAAAAACATGTCTTTAATATTTATTGGTTTCCTGTGTCTGCTTTTTAGTTGGAAAATTTTCTTTCCTCTTCAGGACAGGAGAAGCGCAGGCATAAGTGAAACAAGAGGAGACACAAGTGTGAGGTAGGAAAGTTCAGAGCTTCAGTGGTGAGGTTGGGTGGGCACGAAGGAAGCAAAAAAATATCCAAGCACAATTCTATAAGAAGACTATATAAACTTCAAGTAACAAAATTAAGAAAGGACTTAGAGAAATACTTCATTTTCTCTTCTGTTCCTTAAGAGGATTTCTTATATCTAAGTGCAGAAGCATTTCTCTCCCCTGCTCAAAATATTTATTCAAGCAGGGAAGTAGATTTCTGTTATGTTCCTATGAAACAGAACCTGAATTCCTGATTGTTGTCTCTTTTGTTTCTGTTTTTTTTTACTTCTGAGTATTAGCGTAAGGTTTCCTTGCTACAAACCTTTTAATGTATACACTATTCTCCCTTAGAAGATGCTCCCATTTTTAAATAGTAGATGAGTTGCAAGTCATTGATAAATGGTTTGTATTCTATCAGAAGTGGTACATGCAAGTGAGTACAGTTTCTAGGCAATTTTTTTTATTGGTAGTGTATCTTCCCTGCTTCCATCTCCCTCTGCTGTGTCCCTAGCCAAATCCACTGCATATTTTCTATTGATTATGCTGTTTATCTGGGATTTGGCACAGTTCGTGTAAGTTCCATACCAAACAAGGGCCTCTGAAGAGTTTATTTCTAATGTTAAGTGGTAGAGCATGACAAGTTAGGGTGTAGTAAACTAGATGTTGGTTCCTGTATAGTCATTCCCCATGGAGTAAGGTAATAGCATTTGGTGACCTCCTGAATGAAGGAGAGATCTGTCTGCAGATCAGTGGTCGCTGTTAGTACAGCAGTGTCCTGGTGGAGTACGATGGGGCTGTGTTAGTCATTTCTCTTACCTGCCTTGACATGATGTGCAAGTGAAGCTGGGGGGTTATTCCAATGTATTGCACAGAGGCAGGGGCTAGGGAACACAAAAATAGTGATCTATATTTTTTTGTGTGCATACGTCCATAAATTCAGCCATGATGGAAGTGTCTTGAGCAGCTCTCAGAGTCAAGGAAGGCTGTGAAACTTGGGCAGTTTAACCATAATCTCAGTTTGAGGAAGGTAGCACCCTGCTCCTTTGCCTTGCTCTGTGAGCTTTCTGGAAGAGCTATCGGAATATCTGTTCATTCCCACAAAGTGGGAAGGTATGGACTAACTTTCCAAAATTACTTTGTTGGTTTGGACATTTACATGAGCAGAACTTGGGTTATAGTTTCTTCTCTGGAGTTCATGTGCACTCTGGTTTGAGCTCCTCTCCACTTCCTTGGAGAGACTGTTAGCCTAGCAGCTTTCCCTCTTTAAGGTGTATTCCTATACACTTCAAATCGCTCTCTTGTACACATTACCCCTTCATTCTGTGTGTCTGCCTTTGGCTGACTTGATACCATAAAATCTGGTCGCAAAACAGACCCTCTAAGGCTGGGTTTGAAGTTTTAGAAGGCAGGTGTTCTTTACTGCAGCACTGGGTGCATGGAGGATCTCTCCTGCTAACGTGCCCAGCCACATCCTGTATCACCAGTTAATTATACACAAAGTTTTTAATTATTCTGTTTTCTAATACATATGTATTGTTAATCACCTATATGATTGGTCAGTACATCCTCACTTGCTATGTAAACTACTACTACGCATGCTCTGTCCCTTGTTCTTTTGAGGCAGTGGTACAATTTGGGCAGGTGGTCTGTGAGTCGACTGGTGGTTAGGATCTCCCCCTGCCGCATTTACCTTTCCCCCAGTTACTGCAGATTTTTGCTGACTTCATGCTTCTTTTTGCAATTCCCCAGTTCTCAGTGCCTATTAGGGAAGATGTTTCCTTTTTATCAGTCTTCTTGAGCCCTTTCTCAAAGGCCTAGGATTTCAGATTTCACAGTGCATTGATACAAGCAAACACTTTGCTATCTCTTAGCTCCTTCTCACCACCAGATGTCTCACAGGGCCAGGGTAACTCTTTACCTTATTGTTATAGGCCTCAACTTGCCAGCATCGGCTGCTCGCAGGCATCAGCTCATGGGTATCAGAGTGGAACTGGAGTCTCAATGCTGTGTAACTGTTGGATGTATCAGGTATTGCAATGGGGCGGAATTGCTTTTTCTAGGTGTATAAAGTTCTCTCCAGGAAAGCCTGAACTCCTGGATAACGCTTCTCTCTACGACTCCCTGAAAGGTTGTAGTGAGGTGAAGGTTGGTCTCTTATCTCAAGGGACAAGTGATAGTGATGGATGGAAATTTATTGAATTGATCTGTATGGAAATGTGTTGATGTGATCTGTAAATAAGGGCTGTAGAATATACGTCCCTGCCCCTGATGCAGCTGTGCTGAGAGACAAAGGAGCAAGGGAGCCCAACGGCCTTGGAGATCAGAGAGGTATGCGCCTGCACAGAACATCCTTGAAGGAAGGGAGGGAGGTGTGTGTCTGCACAGGATGCTGCACTGTTGAGAAAACCGGCTGGAACCGCTGAGGTTGCCAAATCCAGCGGGAGTCAGAAGGATGTACTGAGGAAGACATGGAGCCTTCATCCTGGCGACCACCAAAAGAGACCACCAGGCGGCAATGCGCAGACGTAAAGAGGACTCTCTGAAAATAACTTCTAAGAAATGATTATACTGACCCCACCTATTCTAAAAAAATCAGACTAACCCTACCTAGGCGTTGTGTATGCTAGTATAAATAGAAGTACAAAGACAAGCCAGGTATGTGAGTTTGGAGGAGTGATCCCCCTCGCACCCAGCGCCGAAATAAACATACCTGTGTCACAACTCTTCCTGAGTTGAGAGGTTCTGTTCCGCAGATCACTAGGACAAGAGAAAACAGTCTTAAGTTGTGCCAGGGGAGGTTCAGGTTGAATATTAGGAAAAATGTCTTCCCTGAAAGGGTTGTAAAGCACTGGAACAGGCTTCCCCGGGAAGTGGTGGAGTCCCCATCCCTGGAGAGGTTTAAAAGCCATGCAGATGTGGTGCTGAGGGACAGGGTGACTTGGCAGTGCTGGGTTAATGGTTGGACTGGATGATCTTGAAGGTCTTTTCCAACCAAAATGATTCTGTGATTCTGTCTTCTAGGAAACCCAAATAACCAATGGGCTATGAAGTGACATTTGGGTTAGTTCAGAGAAAATCTGAAATAGCAGGTCTAGCACGTACCTCTAGCTACCATCTTCTGAAATGGCCAGTTAATGTAGCTAGGAGAAATGAATGAAGAATACGTGGCTTTTGATCTTCAAGGTCAAATTTTTAAAGGAATTTGCAAGGGGAAGGGGCTTGACTGTGGTTCGCACTATTACCTTCAGAACTCAGCGAAAATACATCTCAAACTCCTACTATTATCCCATCGGTAACCAGGTATTCACCCTGGCCTTTTGCAGGTTAGGGCCTCGTTTCTTTACAAAAAAGACTTCGCTCTACCACTTCCTATAAAGAAGACCAAGGCTGCTTCTCCCCCTCCTTTGTCAAAAAGCCGTCTCCCTCTGCCCCTGACCCTCCTGAACTCCTCCTTCTCCTGCCTCTTTGGGACTAAAGCAGAACAACTTCCCCTCCGGCCACCTCCTGAGAAGCAAGGGCTGGGACACCGCGGTGGTAGCGGGCAGGGCTGCGGGGCCCGGGGCTGCGGTGGGCCCTAGGTGCGCTGCAGGGGCGGGGAGCAGCCTCGGCCTGCGGAGCAGCGGCAGGAAGGGCGGGCCCTGAGGGCGGCACGCACAGGCCTCTGCCGGCGGCTGCGCGCTGTTTGAGGACAGCGTTTCCAGCGGGGCAGCTGCCCCCCTGCAGCCGGGGCAGGCGTGCCGCCAGCGCCCCAGGCCCGCCGCGCTGCCTTCCGCTGCTGTCAGCCCCGCTGCCGCTCCCCTTCGGGGGCCGGGAGCGAGGGTCTGCGCCCGGTGCCGGCCTGAAAACCGCCGGGCCCAGGCCCGGGGGCTGCGCGGCCGAGCCGAACCGGGCCGGCCGGGGTTTGCGCCCAGCGGTCAGGATGGCCGAGCGGTCTAAGGCGCTGCGTTCAGGTCGCAGTCTCCCCTGGAGGCGTGGGTTCGAATCCCACT
>JAVSBS010004129.1:93229-139439 GCA_033124195.1 Coracias cyanogaster | reverse complement strand
CCCCCCCCCCCCCCCCCCCCCCCCCCCCCCCCCCCCCCCCGGGGCCGAGGCTGCTCTAATCGTGACCGGGCCGAGGCTGCTCTAATCGTGACCGGGCCGGTCCCTAGGTGGTGGCCGCCCCCGGTGGCGGTGCCGCTGCCCGGCTGTGGGGAGGGTCCAAGCGGGTGGTTGCTCTGGCCTGGAGCTCCCCACCGCGGTCACGGGTCCGCAAGACCAAGTGAGGACCATTCAGTGGTGGCACCTTTCCTGGGCGAGCAGTGGCCGGACGTTTTGAGCTTGGCGGGTCCCACCTCAGGCAGGGTGTCGAGACCCTCTAGAGATGGTGGTTGGCCTGCCTTGGTCTGACCCGCCTCACGTTAGGGACGGATTTTTTTTCCTTGGCAACTTACTAATGAGCCTGAGTTACCGAACAGGCCTGGGTGACAGGTTTGAGCTTAAAACCTTCTTACCGAAGAACGACAAAGCAGTGACTAGTGTGTCCAGCGGAATCAGGGGTAAGAGAATCACAGAATACCAGGTTGGAAGGGACCTCAAGGATCACCTGGTTCAACCTTTTTTGGCAAAAGCCCTGTCGAGCTGAATCTTAAAAGTATCTGATGTTGAGGACTCTGCCATCTCTGTGGGGAGATTATTCCAATGGTTGATTGCTCTAACTGTGAAAAATTGTCCACTTGTGCTGAATTGGAATCTCCCCAGGAGTAACTTGTTCTTGCTTGTCTTTTCCATGTAACTTCTTGTAAAAAGGGAGTTTGCCCAGCTAAAGTGATGTCTGTTGCTTTCATTTCAAGTTTTGTGTGTTTGGTTTTTTTTTAACATAGCCAATATTTTGGGCATTATACTGAGGCCAAAGCAGAAAAACCACATATAATACATAACACAAATTTAGATTGATCATGAAGACCTTTTGTGGAAGAGCTAATCCAACCACTGGTGCGATGGAGTGGATAGAAGAGGATGAGAACTATGACTACCATCAGGAAATTGCAAGGTATGCTAGAAAAAAAATTGCTTGTTCCACTAAAGCTACAAAAAAAAAAAAGCAAATCCAACTGGGTTTTATGCCAGTTTTGGGGTTTATCTCTGCAGAAGTTCCAAGGGCATGAGGTGAACAGATTGTAGGACAGTCTAAGTGTTCCAGCACCCTGTGTTGTACAGGGCAGAGTTGTAAATGTACAATTTTGTAAAGCATTCTAAATTTTTAAAACATTATCTGAGGTGCTTATCTTATTACTCACAGTGGCTGAGTTGTGGCAAAATGCATTGACTACATTTCTTTTGAATCCACAGTGCAACAAATAGTTGTCAATTGTCTGTTCCTGTAGTAACTTTTAAAGAGCTTAATGTAACAGCCAGAGAAATTGGAAAGCTTAGATTTTGGGATATTTTAAAGTAGTGCAGCCCATGAGGAAATGGAGACCAAAGAAATGTAACTCTTGGTAACAGATGATAGACCATTATTAGGCAATCTTTCATTGCTAAGTATGGCTCTGTATGAACCTCTGTCTGTCCCAGCTGTTATTTCACAGCCGTTTGTCCACAGGATCATGTGTTGTGTTCACTGCTGAAGAGAGGACAGATGCCAGCGGTTAATTTGTTCATTTTATGCTGACGGCCAGATCATTGCCATGACATTATTCCTTAGATTTGGGAAACGCTTCAGACCCTCAAAGAGCATGTCAGTTATCTGTGCATTTGTGGTCTATGGGGACCAGTTGCCTTAGTAAGAGGAGAAAAAAGAAGGTTAAATAAGATGTAGCAGTTTTGTTTTGCTTTGCTGTATGTAGCATTTTGACTGGAATTTTTGTTATTGTAGGTCCCGCTATGCAGATATGCTTCATGATAAAGACAGAGTAAGTAGAGAAGCAAAAAGATTTTGAATGCTGAGAAAATACCCATTTCCTTTCTCTTGAATAACTGTCGCTGCAGGATTATATACACTCCTCTGAAAGATGGAACGATCCAATTTGTACCCTTTAAGGAACCAGACCGGCTTTTAGATCCACAGATGCCTTCTTACATCTGACTCTAGTGGTCTATTGTTTACTGCAGAACACAGTATTTACATTCAGTAGCTGATTTTCTGTTCCGTGTTTGACGTTTTGACAGAGAACCCATTAGATGAAATTTCAAAAACTGTAAATGTGAATCTAGGCTTCTTAGTTCTTATAGGAGTCTAAGTAAAGTCTGTCTTTATAAATTTGTGGTATTTTTAGCTCTTAGTTACTGCTTAGGATTGAGGAGAAAATTATACCATATCTACAGGCATGCTAAAGTCTGCAGCGAATGGTTTAAATGTTCTTTGAGCTCTAGCCATTTAGTCAACCATTTGGTAAATAACCTTTTTAAAGACTTTTGTGGTGCCTACACTGTGAGTCTTGAATTTGTATCAAATTGAAACATGCCAGAGGAATCAGGCATTTAATAAGCCATGTAGAAACAGCAAGTTGTGTCCGAGTAATTGGAAACAACTTTACCGGAATTATATATAAAAAATGTTAACGAGAACTGTTCGGAGAGGGATCCAGCAGACCTTCCAAATGTATTATGTCCAAAAGTAGTGTGTTCTTTGGAAAGGCTTGATAAATCATTTGGAAAGGGCTGTTAGAGAGTAAATGTAAGGATTTATTTCAGTATGTATACTGTAGCTGACAGAGGGTAGGATTTGGGGCGTTTCCTGTTGTTATTGCTGGTATGCTTGTAGCCTCATCTAATGGCATATCACCAACAACAAGTATTTACAAGTGTTGCTTCTCATCTATGAATATTTTCCAGTAGATCAGGAGAGGAGTCTAAATCCAAGATACTTCAGCTCTTGTGCTATCATAAGTCCTATATGATTATTTGAATAATGCTGCAGGGGAAAAAAAATAATAAAAACAACAGTATCTCACATGGCTCTTACTATTATTGTTATATTTAGAAAACATACTGCATTTGTAAATTATGCATACACTGTAAATAGCTGTTTGATCAATGATGAGTGAATAGTGTGATAAAATCGCTGTGCTTTAAAAGGACTGACCCCTCCAAAGACACTTGCCTTTGCTGAAAATGGCTTTGGTGTGAGCATAAAGAATGTCTGTAGGCTTTTTTCTCATTATAAACTCATAGTCTGAGAATGCAAGAAGAAGTTAAAAGAATAAACAGAAGTTAAAAGAATGCACACAGAAGTTAAAAGAATAAATAATCATATCTTTTTTTTCCCCTCTTCACAGAACACAAAGTATTACCAAGGTATTTGTGCTGCAGTGAGCAGAGTAAAAGAAAGAGGTGAGAAAGCAATTGTTCTAGACATCGGGACGGGCACAGGACTCCTGTCCATGATGGCAGCTGCAGCAGGCGCAGATTTCTGCTATGCGGTTGAGGTAAGCGTTTGTTACGGGTTGCACATTCCTTCTCATGCATGTTCATAACCCCTTTTTAGAGCTTTAGTGCAGTTGTTCTGTCTGATCCATATTGTGGATGCATTTGCTATTTCGTATTGTGGTTTCTGAAGTGCAAGTTTGATGCTTTTATGGGTGTGAAAAAGACAGATCTTACAAGAATATGGTTGAAAAGGCATAGTGCTTTCTTCATTCTTGGGATAACTTCTGTAAATGTACAGATTTAAAGCACTAAATCAAGTTTTCTAGTGTGCTCTACTTATGAAAACTCAAGTGTAATATGGAAAAACAGATGAGTTATTTTGAAAAATGTGGGTATTCTCAAACTATATTGCTGATCTTCATAAGTTTCATCTCTTGGAGATGAGTTCTCTTATCATAACATGGACCCCATCTTAATAAAGAGACTGTCTGTCAACTTTTTTTCCTATCTCTTTGTGATTAGATAGCGCATCTCCTGTCTTATTGGCGGTTAAGAAACATCCTGGTGGTCATTAATAATCATTAGTTATATTAAGGATAATAGGCATATTTTGGCAGTTTGATCTTTTTTTTTTACACATTTGAAGAAACAAAGAGAAGATTCATTTGTCTGTAGGTCATAGTTGCAAGGTCGCACTGTGATTTTTATCCAAGTAAAAATTTATCATCTTTTTATCTAGGATTTTATCCTATGATCATTTTTCAGGGACAGGCATCTTTCATACAGGTCCAGGAAGCAAGAAGCTCCAGAATAAATCTGTTCACAGCCAGTCATCGGGAAGAGAGTATCAGAAGTCATGTCATAGGAGAGGTCTTGTCTTCTGCTTAGCAGTTTATGGACCAGTCTAGCCAAGAAGCATCACCGCTAGCTTGTGGGAGGAAAGGAGGCCCGTGGTGGAAAATAAAAGTATAATATGAAAAATCTGAGAGCTACTGGTATAGATGTTCTAATAGCAATAAAATATTCCAGTTCAGGAACTTGGGCTAGGTTGCAAAGTTGCCACAAATTTATTTCCTCAGATAGTCAGGTTGTGTGTGTATTTAAAATTTTTGAGTTTAAAAACTGGATATGGATGTTAAGCTCTTTCAACGCATTCTTCATCATTCTGCTGTTTTCACACTATATGCTTTCTCTATTCTTCTATTTCTTCTAAATAAAAATTCTCTTCACAGTTATGCTGTTAATAAAAGCAGATTTTGGGCATACTTAAGTGACCATTTCAGTGTCTGGGTTCTTTTGTGTATGTATTTGTTCTCTAGCTTGTGCACAAATACGTCTCTTGAGGCCTCTCTTGATGTTTATATATATCTTTATTTTTAAAAATAATGAATTTGTTTTATGTAAATGCTAAAATATTCTGAACTTGTATTCTTGTCTCTCAAAAGCTAAATTGGAGTAGCTTTTAGAGGCAGCTGATAGTTTCTACCAGTGACATTGGAGGTCTCTGAAGTTTTGAAGTGAGGCTTGTTGTCTTGTTTCATGGTAATGAACTTCAAACATAGGAAAAGATACGGAAGATGTTAACATTTTTGCAGTACTAAATATGCAGCATTTTGTATTGGTGTCCTTTCAGTTAATGTTAGCTTACTGCTCTGTTACACTCTTGCTATTTACAGGTTTTCAAGCCCATGGCTAATGCTGCTGTGAAGATAGTGGAGAAAAATGGTTTTCGTGACAAGATCAAGGTAATCAACAAGCACTCCACTGAAGTCACCGTTGGCCCAGGTGAGAAAAGTAGGCTAGGGCCAAAAAAAATTGGCACGTACCTCAAAACCATGAAGGAATATGTCTTTTTCTCACTTTCCAAATGTTTTTAATTAAAACAAGCAAATCCTTTACTCTCTGGAAAGTAATATTGGAAATTTATTTCAAAAGAAAGTGTTTAATAGTATTTCAGTAGTCATTTGTATTTCATGGTAAACTTGTGAAGGAAAATAATTTGCAGTCTTCAGCAGGTTCTCTGAAAAGGATCAAGTTTTTGAATGACTTGTGTTTTCCATGTAGCATCTTCTTGAAAGACTTAAGTAAAGTCTAAATTGTGTCTTTCAGATGGAGATATGCAATGTCGTGCAAACATTCTGGTAACAGAATTATTTGATACAGAGCTGATAGGAGAAGGAGCTTTACCAACCTATGAGCATGCACACAAATACCTTGTACAGGTGAGAAAACAGAAATTGATAGTGTGCCAGATTTATCCCTAGGGACACTCTTTTGTCTTTTTTGGAGTAGGGTAGAGATTATACTTGATTTAGGCTTCTGTGTCCTTTGTAAATACACCATCAGCAGTGGTAATTTCTTATTCAGTGAATAATTCACTAGATTCATTCCTGGAATGCAGCTACTGGAGTACATATTCTAAAGGCTCTGAAATTATCCTTAATTGCTTTGTATTAAACCTGATAACTTGCTAGTTAGCAAATGTCTTTCAGAAAGGCATCTAGTTCTGATTTGGAGCTTTTCTTAGTTGTTTATTCCAATGGCAAATGGGTCCCAAGATGTTTTAAAAAAAATGAATGTTGGTGTGGGGTTTTTCTGTCCTCCTAAATTTGATGGGCTTCACCTCCCAGGCACTGATTGTTGGTTTTTGGTTGGTTTTTTTTTCCTAAGGAGCTCTTACTACTCCACTTTTTTTTTTTTTTTTGCCTGTGAAAATACTTTAAACACTGTAATCACATGAACATCCAGTAGGTTTTTTTAAAACATCATCTTTGGGTATAATTTTAGGGCTTTATCCTTTGCCCTTTCTGATTTTTCTCTTTAATTAAAATGTGGATGGCAAAACTTTGTTTAGGTTTCTAAGTTTCATTTCACCAGTTTTATGAATAAAGACAATAGCACTCCACAGAGGACTCTAAATTGTAATTAGTCTTTCTTGTACAAATGTTGTTCTTGGACTTCACAGTTAGCTCTCAGTTCACAGTGCATTTTTAGAACCACTTGCATGTTTTCTACTCTTTAAACATGAATATAGAGTTGTTATTGCATAAATATTTGAGCCGTTATTTTTCTTATCACAACCTCTGTTTCAGTGTTTATAGCTTAATCTCAGGAGAATGGAAATACATGTTTTACTGAGGCTAGTAAAATGATACTGTTGCATGGTTAATAAAGTGACCTGGCCTTGTGAACCACACAGAACAGGGTGGATACCAAGGCAAAGTGCTCTGATGGTACGGAAGTCTCCAAAATAATTTGTGTTTAAGGTTTCAGAGCTTCTGGTCCAACTTTTCTTTAAACTGGTTCACATTTCAATTGATGTCATTCTCAGGCAAGTTGATAAGTCAAATTTGTTGCATGCGTTTCCCCTTTGTTTTGCACACACAGGAAGGGTGTGAGGCAGTGCCTCACAGGGCAACAGTGTATGTCCAGTTAGTGGAATCCAGCAGAATGTGGGCCTGGAACAAGCTGTTTCCTGTTCATGTCAAAGCAGACGATGGTGAAAAAATTATTGTCGCCCCTTCAGAAATGGAGAACTGTCCAGGTGTTCCTTCTGTTTGTGATATCCAGCTGAACCAGATGCCTTCACGTGACTTCACTGTCCTTAGTGATGTGATCACAATGTTCAGGTAAACTTCAAAACAACATTTTCCTGTTATGCCTTTTATATAAATTGTATATTCAGCTTTGGAAGCCAGTGAGAAGTTCTGAAGAATGCTGAACTATTTCTCCTGACAATTTTGATGCTTCTCTGCAGCGTGGATTTCAGTAAGCCAGTGAGGAGTGCTTCTACCTACTACAGAGTGCAGCTGGAGCCTGTCAGGTCTGGCAAGGCACAAATCGTACTCTCCTGGTGGGATATTGACATGGACCCCTCTGGGACGATAAACTGCACAATGGCTCCATACTGGGCAAAATCCACTTCTGCCTTCCAGGTACAATACTGAGCCTTCAGATAATATCGTCAGAGTAAAGGCCATACTGGGTGTTTTAAGCAGCTTTCCTTAAACTGTGTAGGAACTTTACTAATGTGTTCTATATTGGAAGATGCTAAATAAGCAAATCATAGCAATGTTAACTTTAGTATGCACTGAGTTTAGGTTTTCTTTAATGTAAAACTTAAATGTAAGCTTTAATGTGAAACTTAAAAACGGAAGCTGTCTTCCAGACATTTTCCGTTTTATTTATTTGATTTTCAAGAAATAAAGATTTCCACATCCATTTCTGTAACTAGTCTGTATCCCTGGTCAAAATGTTAGTCTGTGGTTTTCTTCTATGTAGTTCTTACATTAAATTTCCAAATAAGTGTTAAGTTTATGGTAATATATTTATACTCCCGTAAAAAAGGCTGATGTGGGAAAATGCTGGGCCAATACTGGATATTTAGAGGAAGAGGAGATCACTATTAAATGAGAATCATGTGGTTTTGTATTAATGTATTTATGAGTAGGATCAACTTAGTCAAAAGGAAGCTACAAAATTATTGTTTGCATTTACCATGTGTGAGAATAAAATTTGAAACTATGGAGCTTCAGGGCGTTTGGTCAGCTTAGAATGACCAATCAGCTTGGAATACTTGCAGTGCAAAACCAGCTTTTTGAAACACAAAATAGTTGCGTTGTCATAGGAGAGCCTCACTAAGTGACCTCATTTGATGCATGAGGCTCCCGCCACTGGCCACTGTCAGCAATTCAATAACAGGTTTCTAACATAAGTGAATGATAGAGGCAAAACTGTATTAATAAATGCAAAGTGTATTTTGGATTTAATTTGATTAAAATGCAGGCTTATTCTGTTGTAAAAAAATCTGTCTCAAGTTCATTTATTCAATGTAGTCCTTACTTAGCCTTGCTGACATGAACAGGATTTTTTCACCTAGTTGTACATCAGTGCTTCAGAGTTGTGCCCATTCTTACTAACTGATCTCCTGGTATTTTTTACTTTCTGTGTACTGTTTGTGAATGAATTCCTAAGGTTTTGTTTACCAACCCTTTTCAGTGGCGAGATCACTGGATGCAGTGTGTGTATTTTCTTCCCAACGAGGAACCTGTTCTCCAGGGTGAGGTGGTGTACTTGACCGCCTGTCGGGATGAGTACTCTCTGTGGTATAAGCTGCAGAAACCCAGGTAACAACACTCGTGTGTGGTGTTTTATTCCAAGTTTGAGGATTTGCTGCTCTCAGAGCAGCTATTTTGTAGAAAAGCAAGATGAGAACCTAAAGACTAGAAAAATATTAAAAGCTGCTTCATGGGCAATGCACAGGTGAAAAGAACATGTGATGCATATAAACAGGGTTGAGGTTTGAACTGCAGGCTCCTGCCTTATACCTGGGGGCATTCTGTGACAGAGGAAAAAAAACCAAAAACTGCTCACGGTGGGTTCCTGGAAATCCTAAAATACAGCTCTGTGGAGCTGGCATATAGGTAAAGGAGTGAAAGAATTGTGATGCTGTCTCTTTTCATTTTCTGTTTTCTTAGTCAGCACTGTCTTTTTGAGATTAATGCCTTTTGCTCAAATTAAAAGGCGCTTCACCATGTTGGTTGTGATGACAGTAGCAGCCAACGTTGTTAAAAATCAAGACCGGCTATAAAAGTTAATGCCTGAATTTTATGTGCCTTTTTGACTTAGGAGTCTAAACGTGTAACTTTTTTTCTAATGGGTCAAAGCCTAAAACACAGAACCATCACAGTCAGTGGATGTTTGAGGGGTTCTTGGTTTTGTTTTTTAAAAAAATGGTGAAAGTTGGCTCTTCTTTTCATTTGGAAATACAAAGCTCCAAAAAGGTCCCTGCAGAACTAGTACATTTGAACAAGTAACAGCGGAGTCCATATGCATTAATGTGCATTATGCTCAAATATGTAATTGTACCTGTTTGCAAAAACATGTAACTGGTGCTGTAGTTAATACTTCATTGACATTTTTTTGCAGAGAAGAGGAGAATAAGGCAGATGTTCGTATCGAGAGTCCTGTTTGTAGATGTCAGGCTCATCTTCTTTGGAATAGACCGCGCTTTGGGGAGTTAAATGATCAGAACCGAACGCACCAATACATCAAGTCTTTGATGAAAGTGAGTGAATGCTGCCTGTAGGTTTTTTAGCTGCTGTGATAGATGTGTGTATTGTTCTGTTTGTAGTAATTACTTATGAAACTTGATTCTCCCTTGCTAAAGGACTCTGCTCACAAAGTATATTTTATTTACATCAGGAGATATAAGTTCCGATTTGTGATAAAAACTTCAGTATTACATTTTTTTTAAATTGGAAGCAGCCCTTTTGGCATAGGAATGTGTAGCAGCTCTGTGTATTTGTTAGAAGGAGTGTTGGTAGTTGAATAAAGACACCAAATACATTTCTGTGCAAGCTTTTTCTGACTTAAAACAAGGGGAATTATTGTGTGAACATTTCTCACACTATTCTGTTCTGCTTGAAGTGGTTATATTAATCACTGTATATCCCAGTCGTTATTTGATAGGGAAGTATATAAAGTGGGGAAAAGAACACCACCAAAATGTCTAGAATTTGAAAACCTTTTGACCTGGAATAGGAATAACAATGACTAATTTCTGTAGGTTCTGAAAGCAGATAGCGTTTGCCTCTGTATCAGTGATGGCAGTCTGCTGCCTGTGCTGGCTCACTATCTCGGAGCGAAGCAGGTACTGTACTTGTTCCTATTATTCTATCTGCATTTTAGCTTTGTATTTTCAGTTCTCTCATATAGTTCAGCATTTCTAGCCCATTATTTCCAGTGCCTTTTCAGTGACAAGTGAGAAAGAAGCTCCTGGTTTGTTTAAGTGGAGGTTAAGTTCATCTCTGATTAAGCTGAAGTTTAGGGAGATGATGATAATAATAAGTTTTGATGTTTACCAATGAATGAACGCCTTGAATGGAAGTGTTCCTCATTCTTCACTGGGTCCTGTTTGCCACCTTGTAATATAAGGCTGAGGAAGATGCCAAGCAATTGGTGGAAATAAATGTGCTGAATTAAACCAGTGATCATAGCCCCTGTACTTTTGCCTTCAGTAGCAGAGGAGGAGGACAGAAATGAATAGGGCAGACAGAGATTTTTTTTTTTAAATTTTCCTAGCCCTGTAGCAGCATTCACCAATATTGAATAAAATTGACCAGTTTGGAATATAAGCTAAGAAAATTCTTTTCTTACTTCAGAAGGCTGGTGTACTGCCCTGCACATCTGAGCTCTTCCCAGCTGATCCAGTCAGATCATGTTAAACAACACTTATGAGGAGTAAGCACTAGCGGAGGTTGATTCAACACACTAGCAATATGCTTACATTTGTATATATATGCCTAGAACAAATGTTAATATGTGGTGTGCATCTTAAAGATGGAAAATAAATACTTACATTCTGTTGGGCTTTTTCTTGTATGGCTGTGAAAACAGCTTTATTTCGCCTGTAGTTATTGAAGTGGTTTTGTTGTTAAAAGGTACATGACTGTAGGCTGTGGAATAGATGCATGGTTCCTGTGAACTATGTTCACTAGGCCATCAAAATAGTTTATGCGTTGTTTGTTTAGGTATTATTTTAATTAAAAAAATGTAAAGCTGGTTGACTAGCTATTGTGTATTTTCTTTAGGTGTTTACAGTAGAAAACTCTGCTGTGTCCTGTTCTGTCATGGAAAAAGTGAGTATTCAGTTTTCTGTTAAAGCAGTAAATGAACTCATGGCATTTCTAGGGCCAGAGCTGGTGGCTTTGATTGTCCTTGCATCGATTGCTTGGAGCTTAAATCAGTTTAGTGAAAGTATTTGATCATGCAGTGTGACAAGACTTTGTGAGGTGGGATATGTTGCAGGGAGGAGTTCTGATTTTTTTCCAAGTAGTTGTACAGAGCTGCAGATACTTGCAGGAATACATCCCATCAGATATATATCCATTCTCACAGCATTAGCCATGAGCTGAATAGGCCACTGGGGAAGTTGAGCTGAGCAGAGGGAATTATGGTTGCCAGCACTTGATCTCTCCTTGCAGGTGCCTTTTGGCTTGTCTGCTTGAGCTGCTGCTCTGCAGCCCTCAGTGCACTGGTGATAAAAGCCAAGCTGCTTGTTTCTGAGGATTAGTGGAATGTGAGAGCATCCCATAGTTTGCACCAGTCTGACCTGGGAAGTGGCATCTAGAAGTTCTGTCTTCAGCTGAGACGAGCTGGGGATGCCTGCTCTGCTGTTCGGCTCTTTGGAGACAGTAGGCAACGGGTCGTAACTGCCTCCTTGGGGTGGAGCACAGATGGCTCTGCCAGGGGCGTGGAGGCTGTTGAGGAGAAGCAGCTGATGTCCAAGAGGGGACTGGGAGCAGCTTCCTGAAGTCACCGTTGGGCTGTGCCTGCTTTAGTTGGCACTGTGTGTTAGAGTGAGTTCTATCTCAGCCTGTGGCTTAGGAGTGCAAAAACATGAACGGTGGGTAAATGAAGATGCAAACACGGTCTCACACAGAAGCCAAATATCCAGTGTATTCGTAGTTGAAGTAATTTTAATCTTTCTTCACTGTCCTCATATGCTTCAAATTACAAATGAATGAAGGTGAGGTGACTTTTGTATTATCTGCCTTTTTATACACTGAACTGAAGGAATTAGGGCATGTGCTTTACTTAGTTCACCAGATGTGACATGTTGGCTCCATGTGCGTGCACCCTTCGTGAAGAGACTTGGTCATCCTGATGAGTTATGGTTGGCAGATTTTTAAAAATGTATTTTGCCTACTGTTTTCTCTTTTATTTTAATAAAATTATTATTTTTGGTATGGGTTTGATCCTCAACTGTAGCCTTTGATGAAGACAGTATGCTACTTTTTTTTTTTTTTAGTTTTTTAAAGCAAATCATCTTGAAGATAAAATAAAAATAATAGAAGCACGTCCTGAGTTGCTGACGTCTTCTCATTTGGAAGATAAAAAGGTATGTTACAGTTGTCCAATACTGAATTTCAGCAGGGTGGTGGGGAGTGGAAGATGAAAATGAATCTTGCTGTCCTACTGTGCTACTGTAACCACAATGAATCCCTTTATATCCCAGTTCATGTCAAGTGTGATGTGTAGATGGTTCAGACCTTGTTCTGCTGACACTCAATGAGGCTTAGTCTAAAGACTGTGGGAGGGTTTTCGCTTTGTTTTTGAAAGGGGATGACTTTCCCTTCCTGCATAATCTACACCAGTTACACGGGCAATTAAACTGGTTTAGTTGCATATGTTCTACTAGGCTGTAGCTCTTCTCTCTCAAGGTACTCAGAAGGTCACAGTCTATTTGGAAATACGAACATCCTTAAATGAAAAATGTCAAAATCTGTAGCTCTTACTACAAAGCCATCCAACCTAAAACTGCAATATTTCCTCTCCAACTTTTTTTCAGGAAAATTAATTTTCAAATTTTCTAACTAAAACCACAAAACTATGCCTGTTGTGCATTATACGCATTATGTAGTAATTAAATTCTTACGGAGCCATAGAAGTTTTTATCTAGATGACTTCACTTGCTATATTGCATTGTCAGCTACTGAAGATACAAACGGCCTGTGTTACTGAGTTGTTGTTCTTTATAATAATGCTTTTTATCTCCTCCTTTCTTTGCCAAGATTTCTGTTCTTGTGGGAGAGCCGTTTTTTACTACAAGTTTGTTGCCGTGGCATAACCTGTATTTCTGGTACGCTAGGACAGCTGTAGCCAGTCACCTTACCAGCAACGTCACCGTCCTGCCTCAGTCTGCATCTTTGCACATGATGATTGTGGAATTTCAGGTGAGACTGTTTAGAACTATCCAGTTGATAATGACACAAATCCACTTAAAATTAAGTACTTTCCGAGGACTCTTTAACAAGTTTATCTCATTTTATTACTGTCCACTTTGACATGTTTTACACTTACCACCTGAGAAATGAATATTTGACATCTTAAAGATGAGTTTTGCTACTTCAGCCATCTCTTGTCAGAAAACTAACTTGAGTAATTTTGCTCTTTTAAATGAAAAGGCTGAATGTTTTCAAGTATTTCTGTAGATTAGAGAGATATTGGTGAAGCATATGAGAATTGTTGTTATTTATAAAAGTAGATATTCTGCAAAATACCGGTTCTTAAAATGATGCTTTATAAGACCGTAGGCAGGATTCATAATTGCAACTTCTTTTTTTACCACTTGAGGCTGTGCACAGTTCTGAATTTAAGCATAGTAGGGGTCACTTCTTAAAAATACTTTGAAAAGTCATCTTTCAGAAATTGTACAAAGGTATCAACTTTTTTGCAGTTATTAAGGACTTGGTAAGTAAAGATTGTGAAGAGTTTGCCTACAATGACAATGGAAATTTAAAAAGTACTTTCATAATTAGTATGCAAAGTTTTTGTCCAATAGCTTAAATGAGGGAACTCTTTAGTCTGAAATTGTGTAACTAAAATACGGATATCTGTAAACTTTAAAAAATGCCTATAATCTAATGAATTTTCACATGAACAAAACCTTCAGTTTATCTGTTAAATGCCAGGTCTTTTCTCTCTTTTCTGGCTTACCACCTGCATAATTTTGTCTGAGCCTTCTCTCTCTTAACAGTTTCCTTATTGAAATGCTCTTTAACCTTGTTCTCTTACTTCTGCCTTTGATTTGTGCCTGTGAAAATAGGTATGTTCTTTCTCCCTTCGGGACTAGTCAACTACACTGCATGTTTTTACACACTTTTCAATTTCCTGCAAAAATGCAGAGAATTTACATATATACTAAGTAAATAATGTCAATCTCAGCCTTGTCACATTATTTAAGACTAATCAACGGTAATCAGATTGAAATAAACAGTTAATTTTAATTCCATGCTCCCTTATCTAGCTGATTTACTTCCCTAGAACTGAAAGCATTTTGTAAGGAAGTAAGCATTATTCTCTTTGTGTTCTGGATGAGGAAAGCATGCAGAGCGATTACTTCAGATTATTCAGCAATCTAGTAGCAGAGTGTAGCATAACATTCATGACATCTGAATCTCAATTTTACACTTTCATGCATAGAGCTGTGTTCAGAGATGGTTCCACACAGCTATTTTGGCAGAACATTTAACTCGTGTTTCATTCCATTAAGCTATTCCAAAAGCTATTGCTTTAATTTTAGATTTCCCCTTTGTTCAGCGATCAATCTAGACTCAAAGACTAGAATCTGTGGGGTTTTTTAAACAACCTCTGCCTTTACCAGGTCTTGGTTAGACAGAAGGAACAGACACAGTGTTGTAAGGTATTCTGCAGAGCAGGGTCTGTAGGCTGCTCTGTCTTGTTAGAACGAGGATATGTCATTACAGTTAAGTAATCAGCAAAGGCTGGATCCAGGAGAAAGAATTTGATGAAATTACTTCAGTTATAAACTTGTTTAGTCCATAATTGCATTTAGGGAGCAGGATGCTACCTATCTGATTGGAGTTCTGTCAGGTATACCATTCAGAGATTCTTTATAGCCACTATAGTTCATGCTGTATTCAGGCATTTATTTAAATTTCTAGTAGTCCTGCAGCCATCTTGTAAAGCAAGGTCACTTGAGGTTGCTAAGTGCAGCGACGAATAGGTAATAAAATGTATATATCCGCAGCTAGTGAATGTTCTTGTTCTATTAAGAGACCATTAACACAGTCTAAGAAAAGGCAAAAGTTGAAGGGAATCATTGCCTGTCCAGTGGATTGCTTGAAGTCCATGAGAGGCTGAGTATGAAGCGCCTAAAATGATTGTAGTACTCTTTGGAGTGCTAAATGGTAGTCCAGTAGGCTGTAAGGTGTTTGATGCAACTGGGGGCCCTTACTTGTGCTTGGTCATGAAAACGAGGGGGCTGTAAGGGTTTAATCTTGGCAAATCCATACCTGTTCTAAAGTAAAGTATGCACAGAGATGGTAAGAAATGTAGCCAGTTCTTCAGAGCGGTTGCAAACAGTAGCTAAAGAATTAACTGACTTGCAAAGTATTTCCCCAGAATTATACTATCTTAGGATTCTTGCAGTAGTTTTGATGGTTTAGGAATTTGGAGATAGTAAAGAGTCTTTATTTAGCTTGTTATCAAATGTCTAATCTACAGGTAAAATTATTTTAAGATTTCCTATTTCCTTTCATAAAGCCAAACAAGATCCTGTTTTGTTTTTTAGGACTTATGGAGAATCCGGAGTCCGTGTGGCACCTGTGAAGGTTTTGATGTCCAAACTATGGATGATATGATTAAAGTAAGAAAACAGTTTCAGCACAAGTCTCAGCAAAACAGAACAAGACTCACTTGCCTTAAAAAAGTATTTGGTGATGAAAAACTTGTATGTTAGGCAAAAGACCATTGTTTTAGTTTTCAAAAATAAGGTGGCTACTTCTTTCTTGCAAAACAGTAGCTTCTGTGGCATGGGGTTTGGGGTTGTATGTTTCTTCTCTTTGGTCAAGCTCCTCAGTACTTTGTGCTGTTTTGAAAATACTTGTGTTCATTCAAAAAGAAAAATAGTTCTCAAAATTGATTTCAAGCTCAGAATAAAAATCATCCAGGAGTTGTTCACAGATGAATCCCGCTGCCCTTACTTGCCCCTGCAGGTGCTTTTGAAAGAAAAAAAGGCTTTTTGACTTCTGAGAAATAGATATGATTGGTGAGAGGTATTTGTATCAATCTGTAGAGCCGTAAGGTCAATATCCATATTTGAGTTAGCCATTCAGACTGCACTTATAGTCATTGTGGAGGAGGATAGGCAGTTCTAGAGTAGGATTCGTCTCAAGGGGGAAGAAGAGTTACATGCACTATATTTTTTAAGTGCCTGTTTCTGTTTCACTGAGGACCAAAGTTATGGCAGTTAGTTCATGTATGTAGTACAGATTTTCCCTTGTGCCTAAAAAGTGCAGTTGTGTCCACCTGCGATTTATCGCCTAAGTACTCTGGGTTTAGGACACATCATTAACTTGAAAATAAGGACTGTTTGCCTTCAGATTGTTTTCAGGTAGTTTTATTACTTTCTTTCTTTCTTCAGAATTCTCTGAATTTTAGGGAATCCAGGGAAGCAGAACCTCACCCTCTGTGGGAATATCCTTGCAAGTCACTCTCTGATCCCCGGGAAGTTTTGATATTTGACTTCAGAAAGACTGTACCGCAACACTGTCTCAGCACAGAGGGTTCCATCAATCTTTTACGGTGAGTTTTCTCATGACAATGAATATTCTTGGTCTCATCTGTTTGGTTTTTTTTACCTCACATTCAAGTTCTTTGTGTTAACTAGTGGGAGCATACTTGACAATTTTTAATAATGTGACCTAAAGTTGTGGAAGTTACTCTGACAATTTCCTGTGGCTAGTCACCAGAGGCTGTAAAGATAAAGGTGATTTCTTAGGTAATATGCCTGTATTTCAAAAACAAGATTTGTCTAGATATTACCATGATTTAAGACCTAAATAGAGTAATTTATAGGTTAGAGAAAATAAACCATTGTCTGCATGTTTTTCTGTTTGTTCTCTGTTGCTGAGTTCTTGCAGAACTATTTAGTTTCCAAATGATGCTGCTTAATCACTTTAAACTGTACGCTGTTCTTCCTTTTAACTATAGTTCTGACAGTTTTGATATTTGTCACATCTTCTGAGATATTTTTCCCTATAATTTAACTACAGATTTTACTTAATTCTGTTTAAACTTGAAATGCTGTTAAGAATTAAAAACCAGGGGAAAGTTATTTTTAACTACCTAGAGCTTAGGTGACTCAAACACTGCTGTAATTATCTGTTTCTCCTTGTGAAGCAAAATTCAAGCTTTCACAAAATCCAGAACCATCTGCATGGGGCTCTGTGACTTTGCACCATTTGTTGTATTTAGAGGCAACGTGCTGGCAGGACCTCTGCTCCTTGGGGAGCAGACACTGGAAGTGAGGTGGTCTGTGTGGTAAATACTTCCTCCAAATTCAGAAACAAGAGAAGCTGGGGTCTCTGAAGGAAGTACTCTCCAAATGTGCCATAGAATTTATGCCATGTTATCAAGTTCCTGTTAAATGACTGTCGTTTTGAGCAGATTTAGTTCTAACACACTCTCCTCCTGTCTTTTTTAGAGTTCACATCTGCCAGTGCTTTAAAAGTTGCTATCCGTTTACCAAATCATTCCACTGTTCAACTTCTTTTCAAGGAAACACGTCATTCATGCTTTTACAGCTCTCACCTAAACTATGTGAGGAATGGGTGCAGTGTTTAAACCATCAGTATTGTATGAAGTGACAGATTTTGATCTTCCACCTCTCCCCAGGAAGGGAACAAGCCATGGAGCAGTTCTGTGGATGGAATATCATCTTGCTGCTGATATCTCCATAAGTACAGGACTTATGCAAATTTCAAATGAAAAGGTATTTCTTAGATCTCATTTATTATGTCAAAGTCTACTGTAAAGTGCTGAAAAGTGGGTCTGTGTTGGCTGTGCTTGCTTTATGTAGTGCTCCTTGTTGCGCTGTTTGAATACTACGTAGACAGAACTAGTAGAACTATCTGTTCATATTTCTGGGAGGAGCATAGAAATGGAAGCTTCTGAATTGGATCCAAATGCTCCCATCCCAAATGAACCACGTTCAGAACTTAAATATGATGCTAGCTCAAAGTATAATTCACTCATACAAATCAGTTTTCTCTGTTTAACAAAAGCAAAAGTCTTGAGGGGAAGGAGTATTTTCGGTGTTCTGTCTATTCTTTGACCAAATCAATTTTTTCCTCTATGACTTCACTGTGCAGTGTGGCATACGGTATTTCGAGTTAGGCATTCCTGTAACAGAATGGATGGCAATGAAAGTGATAACTATCTGGTTATTGCATACTGAAGTGCAAACAAGAACTCTTACTGCTTTATTACTGCCTAGTAATAATACCGTAGGGTTTTGACTAGATAATATTGTAGGGTTTTGACCACTTTCATATTTAACTCTCTCCTGTAGGGAAACTGCGAATGGAATCCCCACTGCAAGCAAGCTGTCTATTTCTTCAGTTCTGTTATTGAATCAGAAACTCTGCCAGACCTTCCTTGTGCTGTCACATATGCTATAAATTTCGACACAAAGACAGGAGAGATTGCCATGGATTTTAAGCTACTGTAAAATGCTTTCCTTTTACTCATGTTCCTAAATTCTAATGAACTTTCACATAGTATTTTTCTGTATGGCAGAGGTTTTTTTTTTAATTGTGCTCAGAGAGCAAACTGACTATTTTGAAATATACTTTAAACCTTTTTGGTTTTGTTTTCCAAATATATAGTTGGGGAAGTAGAGAGGAACCTTTTCTTAAGGACAAGTATTCCTGACAGGGTTTATAAACATACATACATACATACACACACGCGCCTGTTATCTCTGTTTCAGTGTGAAGCTCTGGTATTTTGGGGTTTTGAATAATATTGCAGAGCTACAAAACAGTTCACTTGCTGGTTATTGCATGGCATATCAGTGGAGGA
Source organism: Coracias cyanogaster (assembly GCA_033124195.1). NCBI lineage: Eukaryota > Metazoa > Chordata > Aves > Coraciiformes > Coraciidae > Coracias > Coracias cyanogaster. Next base: position 120,743 of record JAVSBS010004129.1, on the reverse strand, counting down.
AGACGCTAAACCTTACACAGTGAGTCAAGTTCATCTATTTCTAGACTTTGCTCTTGTCACTGTAAAATGGGAAATAATCTTCAGGGTGCACAAAAAGAAATTCCAAGTGAAGCTACAAATGTATATTAGGATGCTTCATCGGGAGAAGGAGACCATTTAGGGGCTGACAGATGCGTAAGTTGTGGCTAGTATTAAACTGAAACAGTCAGTGAATTACAGTGTGATGTGCTGACGTTTGGCTGGAGTCTGAGACGCTGCGTTTCTGAAAAGACATTTGCCACACAGTGACCAAAGTCTGGAAAGATGTAACTGGAACTTAGAAAATTTACATACTCTGATTAAGTGGAACGGACAAACTGATGGCAATCTGACCACAAACAAAAGAAAAAGAGCTCTAGTCTAAAAAAACTTGCAAATTTTTAGGAGATCTGTAATATGCATTATATGCTCAAAAATCATCCTCTCAGAGGTCTAAATAGCATCTGCTAGTTTAGCTAAGTTGTACGTTGTTCTGCAATAGCACATTTCCACGACTGAAGTTTTCTTAGTAGCATTCTAAATCATGTTGGCAGAAATTGTAGTGTGTGACCATGTGTGTGCAATTAATTCTGCTTTAGATGAACAATCAATTGGTGTATCCATTTTGTATGTGTGACCTATTAAGGGAAATAGAAAATCCATGTATTGCCTGTCCTAAATTATGTCAGCCAGCTGCAGGAATAACTCTGCTTACCAAAGCTACTGCTATTCCTCTGAGCAGCAACTTCAGCAAAGTGAAGGGAATGCCATAAAGAAGCCACGAGGGAGCGGGAGCCTGCTCTGCTTTCCTGGTCACTATGATGTATAACTCTGGTGAGTAGGAATTTTTCTCTTCCTAAGAGTGTGTTTATATTTATAGACCTGGAAGCCATCTGAAATACTGCTAAATTTTTCAGAAGTATTTTCCTGACAGAAGTCTTTATACTTAAGAGATGTAAGGAAGCAGTGAAATACAAGCCTCATGTTTTTCATAGAACAGAAACTCTGCAGCTCCTACTGAGATCTGTGTATTTCACTTTTCAAAACTGTACTTTTAAGATGCTTAACTTCAGACTCTCGTTTCTTCCAAACTTCACTGGAATATATAGGTTATTAAGCACTTGTTTCTATTTTGATACACCATGCCTAGCCCACAGAAAGTATGGCAGTGCAAATCTGTTTATTTTATGTTGGGAACATAATGTGTACAGTTATAAAGGGAAGAATAATATGGACCAAGCTTTTAGAGTGGTAATGGCTTGGCACTTTAAAAAAAAAAAAAACAGAGGCAGTTGTGCAAGTCTGAACACATAAAGCTTACATATTCCTCTCCTGGAGGAGATGACAGAGCAGACAAAACTTAGATGCTGCCTCCTGTGCATGCTCGTGGCCTGACACAGGAAGCATGAGTTCCTGTTCTGCAGTCGCAATAGCTTCTGAAGCTGCTTTGCATTTAACTGCACAAATGATTCTGGATCTAACAGAAGCATACAGTGTTCTGAAGGGAACACAGAACTAATAGACAGGTATATAATAGAATTTATACGTTTGTGAGGTAAAAGTAAGAGAGAACAAAACCACAATTGAATTTAGAGTATTTTAACGTCTAGCAATGTTCCTCAAGGATGTCTGTGTATGTATGTGCCCAAATCATACTTACTATGAAAAAATAGAACAGATAAATTTGCTAAAATGCCAAAGGGAAGAAATCCACATTGATGGGAGTTTGTATTTTGTTATCAGTGTTACACATTGAAGATATGTGGGCACTGCAGTAGATACTGGGCACGGTGACTGCGAGGTGTCCTTTTTAAACCCTTCCGGTATTGTGAGACTCAGGACTACTAAGATTCTCAGAGGTGGGTGTAGTGGAAGTGAAGGGCATAGGCAAGGTGTAGTAGCTACAATATCTGCAGAACTGTGCTTCCAGAACTGAACTGTGGCGATTCATATGAATCATAGTATCTGTATGTGAGGACAACCATCTTGATCTTCTATTTCAACATACCTGGCACACTAATTGTATCGCTGCTAAAAGTCTGGAATGCTGAGCATATTTTAGCACCTGTGGGTTCCTCAGAGGAACAAAATTTGATGGATGTGCTCAAGAAACCTTGTGTGCCTTTTAATTCACAGTGTTATCAACATTACTAATGCTTGCATGTTATGCTTGTGCACTTAGGCACTGAAACTGCTTGGAGGGTTTGGCTAAAACATGCTGGAAGCTGTTCTGTGAAGCAAACTCTTCCCACGTGTGCGCTTTGCATGTTTTCCCAAAAGTGACACCACTCATTAAATTGTGGTACATACAAAACATAGCTGTGTTGATACCAATCTTGGGTCACCTGGGGAAAGATTTCTTCACGTGTCATTAGGAGTATTTAGTGTATGTATCAGACTTCCTTGGCTTCTGTGAATTCTTTAGGTTGGACTTAAAAAGTGAGTGTGATGTGTAAGTTGTGTGGAAAACAGCTGCTTATAGGGGGATACTGGCCATTCCTCAGAGATGTATGCAAAACAAAACAAAACAAAGCTTCTATCTCTGTCCTCTTCCACAGGGCATTTTCCTGCCAGCACACACATGGGGGAGGGAAGCCACTTTATCAGGAAAAAAAAAAAAATCTACCCAGTAGCAGCTTTCAGACTCCTGTTTATTCCCAGACCTAACACAGGCATTGCAAGGAAGAGCTTCTGGCTACTGGCATCTTAATAATCAGAGCAAGAATCCTATTTTCTCTTGGAAGCAACTTATTCTGTGTGGCCACCACAGGCAATTTTTTTTCTATATGACAACAGCTTTGATCCTGACTAGGCCTGCAGGCACAGATGAATGTTTTAATAGAAACAGGATCCCTTGCCACCACTGAAATAATAGTATTACAGTTCATATATTGCATGAGAGCTAGTGTATAACTGGCTGATTTTTTTAATGTGGTACAAGGAATGCACTAAAGATGCAGGTTTTATTCAGGAATTAAAAATAATCACTAATTTTTGCCATTCACGTTTAACTTCGTTATTGTAGTTTTGCTGCAAAAATCGTAAATTTTCTGAATTGTAAAGAAAGTTTTACTAATAGTTGGTGGTTATAGAATTATAGAATCGTTTTAACCTTTTAACACCATCAAGTCCAACTGTTCTGTTACCACACCATGGATCCACGAGAGGGTGCTGAAAGTCCACTTTTAAATTTCTAGTGCATTTTCAGATCAAGTTTACTTCTAGTAAGGGAAAGCGCATAGACTTGCAATGCAGCTGTCATCTTAGGTGCAAATAAAACGCTTATGATGTTATGAGATACACTTTACACACATGCACAGAAATGGAAAACTGGTACCAAAAGTGACAACTGTTAGTAATACTAGTAAGGACTTGCACCTACCATAAAAAGCAAGCAGGAACAAATGTCTAATGCTGAACATACAGAATGAATAATACTCTTAGGACAGTGAAATTGTCATGGTCTCAACGAAGGACAAGTCTTGCATTTTAAAGGGTATTTTTTAAGTCAGGGCAGCTGCAAGATTTGTTCCTTTATTTGCAGAACTGGTACCTTTTGTCTGAAGGCTGGGCAATTGAAGGACGGAGATCCCGGAACTTGCTTTTCTCCTTCATTAGTCCCTTTGAAACTGCTCTGTGTAGACTTCCTGTATTTAACAAGATAGAGGATGCAGTTCAGGACTAATTCATTTAGTCATTCATCTTTTGTATTCTATTTGTAGTTACAGCTGGTTGTTAGGAGGGGAAGAGACTATTACAGCTTCCTAGTGTTAGATTTTTCCAGCGACTATTGTGAGCTGAATACAATGGGTGCTTGTGTTGTCAATTCTACTGTATTGACTTTGATGGCATTGCTAAATGTTAATTTGCTACTTAATCATTTTAAAACTTCACATTTCCAAGCATTTCATGCAGATGAATGATTAAGACACTTCTCAGAGAGGTATGTGGTGTTATCCTCATTTTTCAGATGAGAAAAAATTAAGTGTGCTTTGTGGGGGTGTTCAAGGGTTTCATCTGCCCCAGGCTCACTGTAAGATTAGGGCCTTGGAGCTAAAAATGACTTGCTCAAGGCCATGAAGAATAAACTAATCCCCTGCCTCCCTTGCTCTGCTTTAATCATTTGTTTTCTTAGTGCAGTGTGATTTCAAATGCAGCCTTATGAGGTTTGACCGAGATACAGCAGATAAAGGCTCAGAGGCAGCAAATCCTTGGATACCTCAGTAATTAAAACCATGGATTTTTCAACATGTATTTTAAAAATTATATTTTATATATAACTTGTATTGTTAATATAGATTATATATATATTTACAAGGTTATAGGGCTTTTGTTTTGTTTTGAAAGACTGTCATGAAGATGACCCACTTTTTTTTTTTTTTTTTTTTCCCCAGCAGGATTCTGTCTAGGATTTGAGTGCCCTAAAGATGCCTCTTTTGTGGACAAGGGCACTAATGAAAGCATGAGAGCTGCTAATCTTCCTGTATGTAAAGGGAAAGCCCTGTGATTTCAGGTCTGAGGGTACTCTTTGCAGTGCTGTGGGCGCAGTCCCAGGGTTTCTAAGCTTTTAAGTTACATATGACTGGCCACATAACCTCCTGTTCTTGCTTAGGGTTTTGCTGAAGTGCAGCTGTATAATGTGCCACAGGGCAGCCCGTTTGCTGTGGGTTTTGTCTCTCACCCCTGTTAGCTTCCACAGCTTCTGCTCTTTCTCACCTTGTGTGTTGCTCTTCAGGTGAAGCGTTGCCCTTGTGCTTTGCAAGAAAGAATGGGTGCTGCGGTTTACTGAGTGAACTCCTCAAGGCTGGTGTCTCCTAGGGAGACAAACGGCCCTCACTGCAGCACCTGAAAATGTCCTATTCCCTCTCAACAGCAGCATTTCTAGGACTGGCTGAAGTGACTGTACTGTAGGCCTACACGTGTCATCTCATGCCTACCTCACAGGCAACTGCACAGGCGCTTACAGTGAAGGGCTGACGATCACATCCCTCGCTTTGGGGGGAACGGGCCGTGAGTCGATCCCGAATTCCGGACTCCATCCAGACTCCCCGGAGCCTCCCAGCGCCGCCGCCGGGGCAGAGGCCGAGGCAGGGAGGCGCCCGCGAGGCCAGGGCGGGCGCTGGGTTCCCGCCGCTCCCGCCGCGCGCGCCTTCCCTGAGGGGAACGCGCCGGCCCGCACCTGCCCGCGGCGCGAGCCGCGTCCTCTGCTGAGGGCGGCTGGGCGCCATTTTGGGCTCCCTGAGGAGGGGTCGGACATATTCCTCTTGGAACCCCCCGCCGCGGCGGAGGCGGCGAGGGAGCAGCGGCGGATGCCGGAACGCCGCCGTAAGATGCGCGGACGGCGGGGCCGGGGCGGGCAGGGCAGGGCGGCGCGGGGCGGGGCGGGGCTGGGCTGGCTCAGCCGTTCGTGCCGCGGCGGGCGGGCGGGCCTGCGCGTCGAGCTGCCGAGCGGATTCCCGTCAGGGTTACCGCTGAGGGGCGCGCCGGGCTCCCCGTGAGCCCGGTTGTTCCCTACATAAAATAAGGTGCGTCAGCGCCTGCTTCCAGTCCCCAAGTTTGTACAAGGGAGTGAACTTCGGTTGGCTTAGAGGCCGCTTTGGTTTAGAAGTAATAGTGTGACTTCAGAAACAAAAGGTAATGTGCTGAGTGCGTACGTGTGACTTTCAAAGTGAGGAAAGCAAGCACACACACGGCAATGAAGTGGTATGAAAGAATATTCATACCATATCATTCTGCTTGCTGTTTTGTCACCTGTGTCCTGGCATGTTGGGACGTTGTACCGAGCAGCGAGTAAGCTGAGAAGCCAGACCGTGCCTTTCAGTATTGAATGGCGTTTTAAAACATCAGTAGTGTTTAGGGTCTCTTATCTCCTCAGCTGATGTTGCTTAGGAACTATCCATAATACTTCTGTTCCTTGTGAGTGGAGCCTCTGTCTTGTGGCCTTTTAGTGGAAAGCTTATGAAGAGGAAAAAGTATTTTGAATACACTTAGCATCTTTAGAAGTACAAAACAAAAGGCTTAATTTTGTTTGGTTGGCTTAGTATCGCTGACATTTAGTTGGTTTTAGGTCTAATTTAGCTGTAAACTTTATTTTTTTCTCCTAGGTATGTCTTTACAAATAAGTCTAAACAGCTATCTTGCAAGCCATGGTGAATGATGAAAAGGAAAATTTTGTGTGGGGGGGTTTGGGCCCCGTTTAAGTTATTTTCCCGTGTTATGGCTAGCATTTTTGTCATAGCATCCCTTGCTGCAGGGGGAAGAAGGGAGAGTGCAATGGGTGATAAAATGAAAATACTAGTTGCAGAGCTCATTTTGGGATTAAATGTAGTGTTAATTCTATTGTAATCTATACCTACAAGGCTGAAAACTCAGGGGAAGGATTCTTTATGTTAAAAGTCTGGTCATCCCTGGTTCATTTAAAAACTTTTTTTTTACCCCTATTTTAAAAACTAATGATTGTAGCAGGTTTATCATACTTAGTGTGTTAAGTGACACAGATGAGCCTCAGCAGCCTACAGCTGTCTCTGTTTGTATGTGTCTCCGGTCATGTGTTCTCATCTAAGTGATTAAAATGGCCTTTTGACTACAAATCTAGTAGTTTCGTTCTGTTAAGAGAGTTTAAGTGATGGTCCCTTAAGTGAGCCTGTTGGCATTGCTCCTCCCTAAACCTCAGCCTTGCTTAAAATCAATGGCCATCTCTTTGGTTTCTCCAGCCTCCCTTGTGCCCTGTTGACGAGGCAGTCAATTCTAAGAGCAAAGCAGAGGTTTCGGAGGCTAACAGAAAAGCAAGTCAGGAAGGCTTCCAGAATTAGGCAGGGGCTTGCAATTCTCTTCAAGAAAGTGTTTCTGCTTACAAACATTTTATGTTTTGCATAATAGTGACTAGTGCTCGACAAAAATTAGTGGTTTGCTCTGTGTTGCACAGCAGAGTAAAGGAACCATAAGGTTAACTTCCATGTTGAATGTTATGTTTTCACTTTCTTTTGCATTATCTTGGCACATACACATCAATATACATCAAAAAAGTCTCCAGAAAGGAAGAAGGTAGAGAAAAATCTAGGAAAGACTATGACTTCGTCTTTCAATACAAATTAGGCTTCCTGTCTGTTGTAGCAGGGTGCTCTGCTCTGCAGGTTTCATGGGTATATACTAACAAAACATTTAATTTCTGTGTGTTTTCTTTTGTATTCTTCAAGGCCAGTCCTGGTGTATTCATGTGGAGTACCTGCACTGCCAGGGAATGGGCTTTATGTGGTGTTTCTAGAGGATATGAATGAAACAGCAGGGTAGAGGTTTAAGTAGCATTTCCCTTCTTAAAGGAGCACCAGCACCTTGGATCATCTAAGCAGCTCTTCCTAAGCTGGGTTAGTGTCGGGATTGCATTATGGGGAGTTGAACTCCTCTAACTACCTGTTGTAGATGCATATTAGCACAGATGCAGCTGCCAGCATGTGCCTTGTTTCACAGTAGAAGTCATTAGGTATCAACAGGAGTTTTGTGGTAAAGATGTGATGTAGCCCTTTTTGGTGCTGTTTGGCCCATTCTCTCTCATTGAAGCCTCCCTCGATGGCAGAATCTGTCCCCATTTAGAGTGCTGCCATTTTTGTACTTGTCATGGTGCCAGTCAGCTAGGCCATGGAGTCTGCCTGAATAAATAAAGGTATTTTCTCACAGGAGATCATCTGTTCAGATCGATGCAATGCCTTATATCCGCTGCCAGCTTCCTGCTGCTTTCTTGGATGCTGCTGCTGGGATCCCTTTGCTCAGGGAGAGAATACTCCTCTTGTGTCTCTGCCTCTAGCTGAGAGCTAGATACACTGCTCCATTGTTTACCTCCCCTTAAAAGCCAAGAGCTATGACTCTTTTTGAGACAGTCTGTATTTGCATTCCCTGGGTTGACTGGGCAACAGCTAATCAAATAATCATATTTAAAATAAGATATAAAAGAAAAGCATTTCTAAAATGAAGGACAAGGTGTAGTCATGCTTCTTGCCAGCAAAACTAGTCAGCAGTGTACTGTGGAATGTTTCCCAAATAACTGAGAGCCATTTAATCTTTCTTAATGTTCTTGACTTTTTTTATTGTTGCTGGATTTGTTTCCTTTTTAGATGCTCTCACATCTTTATAATATGTCTGCAAATCAAGCGTCGTCTTCTTCCATTCCTTTTTTTTCCTATTTTCCCCCTGACCCCTTGTGCTTTTAAGTACAGTCATCTTACATAGACCCTTGACAGGGAGCTATTCATACCTGAAGAGTTTCTGTTAGTAAGCACTGGGTTTGTCTGTGTTTAAAACATGAATAAAAACATTATTTTCTTTTAAAGAGTAAACTGAAGGTCCCAAACAGATACTTTTACCTGCACTTGTAAATAAATCACTACTCAAGCAGGAGAGATTCTGTACTTTTCCCCTGCCCTCCAACCAAATGCAGGACTGAGTGGGACCTTGGGTTGCTCTGTATAGTCCCTTCCTGTAGTAGGGTTCATGTGTATAGTCTCTCTTTAAAAATCTACCAAACTCTGTTTTAAAAGCAGTGAGGTTTTGGAGAGGAATTTTTCTTTGTTTGTTTTGCATTCCATTGTGGTCATGTGGAAGCTGGTTTTGAACTTGCTTGGTCTTGTGGTCAGAAACCTTCTTCTAATTGTCAGCCCCTGGGAGTCTGAGCCTGGACAAGGACCGCTTACACTGGGTATGGAGCCACTGCCCAACATTTAACCAGACTCCATGTTTCTTGCTCTTGGTGTGTAATAAATGCTACATTTACAGTTTCTAATTTGCTCTAATGTCGGAACACATGGCTGTGGAACAGTGAGGCCAAGGTTTTTGCAGTGAGGTGGAAGGACACCCAAGGTCATCTGTGGGCAAGAGGGACCTCACCAGGGTAAGCACCGTTAGTTCAGAAAGGCCACAGAGTTTCAAGAACATCAATCTAATAACTAATTAAGTAGCTGCTACATGAATTCCTTTTTGTGTGCTTATTGTGGGATACAGGACACGTTTTGTTTGCTGGGGCTATAAATAGCTTTCTCAACAAATGTGGAAAAGAGAAATCATGTGTAACCAAGGAGAAACTGAAAAAGAATTTTAAATACCTGTTTCACAACAGTCTTATTTTGTGGCTGAGATAATGGACCAGGCTGCGTACTAAGAATTAGTTTGCCTTGTGTGATACACCTTTCATTAGCAATATATTTAGTGTGGTGCCTGGCACTGTGCTTGGCATTTTTCTTTTTTTTCAGGGCTTTTTTCAGTTGATGTCTTGCAGAACTTGCAACTGCCTTTTTGTTCCTTGATGTCATGAAAGTCCTTACTAAGCAGTATGAAACGTTCAGTGTTGGTTTTGCTGAAGCTGGTGACAGTTAACTTCAGGAGTTGTTAGCTGTAGGGAAAGATCCAGCTGGATTTTGCTGGATATTCGAAATTCTGGATTGGTATTCAAAAGGTATTTAAGAACTTGCTGAAGCCAAACACAAAGATGATGACAATTATACCTAGTTAGATCCTAAAAAAGTAGTGAGGACATTACCCACACTGTAGCAGGGCCAGGGTGTTCAATCTGACAGTCTTCTGCTAATTTGGAAGTTCATTAACCTCTTTAATGAGAATAAAGGTATCTAGTCACATTTGATGTGGAAAGATGTCATCCTCCCCTCATTGTGCTCATCTCTTTTTGTTTGTTGCAGTGGGATCCATTCAGAATATACTGTCACTGGGTGATTTTGGGTTCTGAGCTCCTGTATACCTTCTTCCAAATATCAAACAGTGTGGAGGCTGCCCGTGCAGGCATTGGAGCATGCAATGCTGTGGCAGCATTGAAAACCCCTTCAGTTGGTTTTCCTGCATCATCCAGAATTTTAGAATTACAGAAGTATTGTTGTGGAATAGAGCAGTTCTTACTGTAGCTGCATCCTGTACCCAGTGCGAGTCATTCTGCTGGGCATTTGTGGAATTGCAGCCCACAGGTTAAATGCGTAGGGGGTGTGTCCCCCCTCTTTACAAACATGTTACTGTCCTACAGGCAACTCTGTTTCTCTGGTCTAACGCTGCAGTGTCTTAACCATCATCCTCCATTTTGTGTCGTTAAGGCAGAAGATTTATATCAGTTACTGGCTAATACAGTATTTAATGTGTGTATCTGTAAGGCAAATTCCATTTTAGCAGGGTGGAACGCGGTCAGAGATATCAATATTCAGTATACTAATGACAGCACAGCATTCAGGATCACATTAAGGTCTCTACTGAGCTCATCAGACTGACGCATCTTGTTGCTGGGGTTTGGAAGAGTCAAAGCATTTCTGAATAGTGATGGGACTTTTAAGGCTTCTCTTTGCTTTGGACACATGCTGCTGTGACTTGAGGACCCTTAGCAGAGCTTTGCAAAAAACCTGATGTAGTGTAACAGTGAAAACTCCTATGAAGCTTTAGGCTTTTGTTGCAGTGTTGGTACAGATAAAGGATATTCTGACACCAGGATATTCTGTCTTACAAACTGTACCCTGGCACTTGAACCAGTTTAAGAGTTGTTCTGCCAGGTTTGGCTTTGGAGACGTCAAAGGTTTACTTGCAGATGGGAAAGAGAGGGCTTGGCAGTGGTGGGAACTGTGCAAGCATATGTTGGTGAGTACAAGGCGCGCTCATGTGGGAAGCGAGGGAAGGTAAAGTGTCAGCTTGGGGACATTTCCAGAGGAACAGAGCAAGCAGGTGCTGTTTTCTAGGAATTATGCACTTTATGGACAGGACAGCCAGCTGAAAGCTAGTAGGAACGTGGGGAAAATGTCCCTGTGTTTTATGTGATTATATTCAGTTATCTCATCCTTTAAAGCACACAGGAAGGCTATAGCATTTTTTCTACCAGTTAGATTCCTCTTTTGCTTAGTTTACTGTTTAGATAGTTCTTGGTGCCTTGGAACCATTTCCTTGGCAGTGTAATGCTGAGTGTTGTATAAGCAACGGGGCAGTGGAAAGGATTTGCAATAGCACAAAATGTTCATCAGACCTATAAAGGAGTTTTGGAGGGGTTGGGGAGAAGGGGAAGGGAATGAATATATGGCCCAGATTAAATGCTGGTGGAGATTCCATGATCTTACTGGGTACACAGATCCAACGTGTAACTATTCTCTTTTTTTTTCTTCTCCTGTTTTCTTCTGATTTTACCTGCCATTAATGCATGTTTCGTCCTGTCCACATTTAATGACTGTAAGGAGCAGTTGTAAAATCTGCCATTATGTAAAAGATGAGAAAGAGGACTGTTTTCCTGCCTGTGTTCCAAGCAAGCCCTGCTCACTAATTTCACAAATGGCTGCTTGGAGCCTCCCCTAAATATCAGGGAAAGTGTGGAAGAAAATGGGCTTACAAATGTAGGAGTGGTGGATGGGAAATCTGGAGTAGTCAAAAACAGTGGTGGAGGATAAGGTGTGTCTTTTGAAAGGCCATGAAAATGTAGACAAACAACTTGTATTTGCTGCAATGAGGAGAACCGGTACAGCAAAGTATTAAATACTCAAAGAAAAGGGCTAGAAGAGTAATGGTTTCAGCAGCATTGTGAGCAGGAATTTAAGCAGGGTAGGGAGGTTTGTGTTTTAATAGGTGCTTTGCCAAGAGGATCTGTACAGTAGCCAGAGAGGCAGATGGCACTGCAGTTACAGTGCTGACCGACAGGCAGCTGTGGGCATGGCTTCATAACAAACTACGCTACAACCCCTTCGGCAGAGGGAAGGAGTTAAAATTGTCTGTCTTTTTCTCCTTAAGTCTGTGGAAGTTGCAAACTGTCCAAGAAATGACTGTGTTTTACCTTGTAGTCGTATAGCACTTCATAGAGGGGAACCCACTCGTGGGCTGCTCGCATAATAATGCAGACTGCAGCAACGGGAACACAGATCAGGTATTGCAGGGGAGGCACATCCTAGGAATCTGCTGCTGGAAAACAAAGACTGTCACAGGACAATGCCATGGTAGCATCAGAATGCAGACAAAAGTCACCTGTACAGCAATGGAGAAAGCCGCAGAGCTCCATCTCTGATGTCCTGTCTTACAAGATGGAGTGGTGCCTTCCTGGGTTAATGACAAGAAACTTGTGCACATTGCTCTTCCTTCATCACTTGCATTCCACTGATCCCCTCCTTTCTGCTTGTGGAAAAAGTAAATTCTTTGAGGTGAGGGTTCCCTACTGGCTTTTCTAAAGGACTCTGAGGACTGTTCAGAAAGACTGAACCAGTAAAATGGAATCTCTTCTCTTGACATTGGTTAAATGACTGGATTTCTTAAGAACATATGTATGAAGGGGATGGGGGTGTGTTTTGTTTTTTAATTATCTTTGCCTGGATGGTGTAAAGATAAAAAGGTGCCCTCCATTATTTCAGGGAACAGGTAACTGTTGAGATGTCAAGATGTGCAACTGCATAGTAAGAAATTGTTCTCGTGGTCTTGCGTTAAATGCTAGCAGAGCACAACGTGGAGCAGATCCCCTTGTCCTTAGAGCAAGGTGCAGGGTCCGGGTGTGCAGCCCACAGCCAGCGCTGTGAACGCTTATCGGAAGAGTGCGCACCTTGAAAGCAGAGCGGGGTGTGTCTGTGCTGGGGGTGTTTGAGCAGTGGAGGCCAAGGATGAGGGTGATTTAAAAGCACTTGTTTCTTTCACCCTTTGTTTTATGAGATTCACTAAAACAGGCGTAGCACAGTGAGACCACGCTTGACCCTCCCACCAGAGTGCATCGTAGAGTCAGATTGCATTAGTGATGTCAGACTCCACATCACAAAACCAGAAAAAGGGGACTGCACAGAATCATTTGAGCCTTGAAATTTTATTACCTTGTTTGCATCAACCAGTTATTCCTTTCAGCACCAATAAAAGACAAAAACCCCTCCCTATTGTTCAAAATACCTTGTTTTTTATCAGGTCTGAGATTGTGGTTTTCTTGCAGGCAAAGAAACCAATGAAAATATTTCATTTTTTATTTTTTTAATACATTTATAACAAAATGTTGGAAGGTGTGTGCTTACCATATAAAAACATTAGGTTCCAGAAGGCTACAATACCGAAAAATCATTGAAATAAAAAAGGTTATTGTTATTATAGGATTCCTAAACCTCAGCAATAATACAAGTCTGTAAAAGCATCAAGATTATATTTAAAACAAGGTGGCAAGGAAACATGAGATCTTCAGTAACAATTTGACCCTTATTGTAATGGATGATAAAATGGGGAGTTTTTCAAAGTGCCTGAATTGTATTTCTGTTCTCGTCCTGTAGTGCCAGGAGGAGGTAAGAATGCTTCCTTTCTGAGCTGCTGATATGTGCTGACACTAGTGTGTTCCTGTGTGATCCCAGGGTAGTGCAGAGACCAAACTGGGGACAGTCAGATGGGCTTAATCTGGACCACCAAACAAAGGCCATTTTAAAAAAACAACAATCTTTATTGGAATTGTAAGTTCCTTAAATCCTACTGTCTTACTCCACAAGTAGGACTGAGGGTCTAGCCAGATTAGCTGAGAGTGCTCCTGGGACAAAACCTGGTTATAACACCAGCACAAGACAGGTAAACTGGTGACACCAGACAGCTTTCTCAAGGGTTTCTCTACAGCAGGCCATGCCCTCAGAGGGCTGTCGGATTCTCTTGGAGCCAGTCTGTGGTGCAGTTTGGTTTCTTTAGACAGCTTCTATTAAGCATCCAGTTTGTGATGGGATAAAGCTAGCTGGCCACCATTTGTACTAGTTATAGTGAATGCTTTTGCACATGGCATGAAGCTGTACACTAGGCGCTACTACCCTGTTCCTCAGTGGCTGAGCTGCAGTGCAAAGCAGGTGATCGTGCATCCCACAGACACACAGTGCACAGATTAACTGGATCTGAACGTGCCCAGGATGCTGCATTCGGTAGGTTGTGGTTTTGAAGTGATCTAAAGGTACCAAGTATATGAGGACCTGACATCCTTGAAAATTCTGGATGTTCTTCGTTTTTGTCTGTCCTCGCTTGTCTTTTGTTCACTTGTTTCAGAAGTGCTGTTGTAAAATGCAGATTGAACATGAGAAACAGAAGACATTAGCTAGCTTTTGTAAAGACAGGTAACAATTCATCTGCAGTATCCCTGTGGAGTGGCAGTTATTGAGCCAAGAATAGCGTTATCACCCACCTCTTGAAGATACCTGAAATTCCTGTACAAAGTGGGGTAAGCACAGTAGAGTAAGCATAACTCCGATTTCTTATAAATAATGTCCTACTTATACATTGGGTCATGCTATCCTTAGGCAAAGGGAAAAAGCTATCCAGGGCTTGATTTCCTGGGCATGTTCTTTCTGCCCTGTCCCTCCCTTTTTTTTTTCTTAAAAAAGCAAAGATTCTATTCCACAGTACCTGTCTAAGGCTTGTAATGATTGATACTCTGCCGGTATAGGCGTTGTCTGACTGATTCTCTGAGATAGTATAAGAAACTGTGGTGTAGACAAAGCTCACTTCTCTCCAGGATGTTACTGTCCTGGAAAGGCAAGGCTGTTGTTGTTGTTTACCAGAACACACACTCTCTGATTCTTGCAAGAGCACCAAGGCGTCAGAAGGCACAGGATCAATGCAGAAAGCAAAGAGCATCTGTACAGTGGTGCCACAGTGCTGTACCTCCCGGCATCTCTCTCTGGCAAAGGTAGATCCTTAAGACAGTAAATCAGAACCACCTGGACTGATTAAATGTAGGCGTATTGTTTAGAGAGAACATTTGACAACCATCCATTTCTTGATCACTGAAAAACCAAGAACATCAAAATCTAAAAGTTTACTTCAAATTTGAAAAAATTATCAGTTTATCTCAAAAAGTTGACAGTGCCTGGTTTTTAGTCAGCACAAAGCCACAAAACTAATTTAAAGTAATTTAGACCATGTTAGTTTTACTGTAAATAAAGTAACATTGTTTGGCAGTAGTTTTATGATTATATCCCACACAGTGTCAAGTTCAGCTCCCGCAACTGATACTTAGCGAAGTTGATATCAAACTGTAATTTACAATGTTAGGAAAGCTATTAAAAATACTGTACCTTATATTTAATCTTACTACTGAGAAATAGCTGCTGGACAGCACACAAATTGCTACTGATACTGTTTGGTTCTTTAAAAAGGTTAATAAAATACAAGCAAGGTAGAAAATAGGATTAAAAGCGTTGTTTCGGATACAAGTTTTTCTGAATTAGGTGGGGAGATAAGAAACCAGAAAAACACATTGCACATAGGTGCACCCTCTGTATAAAGAGAAGCGTACAAAGTGGGAAATGAACAGTGCACTGGGATAGTACACTGAAGTCTCTGATGCTGTAAACTTGAGTTCCTAATTTTATCAAAAAGGGGAATTGAGTCTGGTTCCATTTTTGAGTCCCCATGGGTGACACTTGCAGACTACCCCCTGGTTTGGCACAGTACACTTTTAAGAGGCAGTCTCTGCTGAAGGGATGCCAGGACTGGAAAATGAGGCATAAAATGTGTCAGGGCCAGGTGCAGTGGGAGAGCATGAGCAGTGGTCTACAACCTGCTTGGAATTAGCCAATACTGTTGGTCCAGTACTCTCATGACTATTAAGAGTTTCCCTGCTTGCAAAATCAGACTGATCTAAGTAAAAGCTCCAATGTTTATAGCTAATTAAGCCAGTACCAGAGGCTGTGTAGACTGGGATTTCTGCTTTAAATCTATTCTGATTTAGCTCGAGCTGATTCCTGGCAGGTGTAAACTAAAGCAAAACAAGAGCATCTTCAGGAGTTTGAGGCCAGTGTAACTAAATCAGTTAACTTAATGGAGTAAATACAAGTATTAGATTAACTCTTCTCTTTTTAACACAGGGAATTTGTAATGTAAGAGGAAAGAACACTAAAATTCAACATGAAGTAGGCAGATGAGACCAAGTATTGTTTAAAATGCAAGGAGTCTCATTGTTCTCCCAGCAACACAAACCCTTCTGAATTTAAATCCCTAAAAAACCTCCAAGTCTCATTATGGACCTGATTCTCTGCTTTCCATTATTTCTGTTAAGGGTACAGAGGCTGGTCAGGTCATGGGGCTAAGGTGGCAGAGGGGAGCTCCACTTTTAAAGAGCTGTAGGGGACAAAACACATGAATTAGATGGCAAGACCCTATGAATGCCTGTGAGTGAGTCTGTGAGAATTGTGTCTCAACAGACAAACAAGCCCTCTGCTCCTAGGAAGTAGCTACCTAAGGCTGAGAGTCACAGTTCTAATCTCTACTCTCTAACTAGCCATGCTACACTTTCCCTTTAAGTGTACCAATTCCATTAGAAAATTGTTAGGTTGTCCTGCCTTATCAGTCATACACTGTTCTACACTTTTTCCCCCAAAATATCACCTAGGTTTACTTTAACTCTATATCTAGCATGCATTTTACAAGCTATTTCCCGCTTACTCTTTCTAGCAAAGGCAGAATGTTGGCTTGGGTGTTACCAATGGTACTACAGGAATCTATTCACTCTACTGTAACATACATATCATCCCATACCATAATTCAGAACTGTCCCACATATGGGAAAGAAAGAAAAGACATTACAGGGGAACTGTATTTCTTCTTGAGGGAATAAGTTGCGCTTAGAAAGCTAAAGGCCCAATTTTGGAGTTGCTGTTCAGACAAAACACTTTCTAATTTCAGTAGGAACACAGCTGGAATAAGGGTAGAACTGTGTTCTTAAAGTCTTAATTCCAAATGTTTTAAGTATCCTTAAATTGGACAGGAAGATACTGGTCTACAAGTTGAATAGAGTTTCTGTTTGGTTTTAGGTCTATCTGTAATGACAGAAGAGTTTGCCAGTCCCAGAATGCCTTGCTTTGGCTGGTATCCAATTTTTAAACTCAATTCCATTCTGATACTCCCCATGGTATCTTACTATTTTATCTGAGTGGCATGCAGTGCGGGCGCATGCTACTGATGCAAGCACGCTACTACAACTTTAACAGGCTAAAAAAAAAAAAAAAGAAAAAAGCTTTAGCTTCTTAGTTATACAAAGAAATGATGCAAAAAACCATTGAGCAGCACTAACTCACAGACTAATTACAAACTAAATTGTGCTATATATTAGTATAAAAACATGTTTTAGTAAGAATGGCACTGGTTTAGAAGGAATTAGGACTTCCATCTTAGTTCCGTTCAGTCCACAGTGAAAGCATTGTAGTACAGGCCTGCCCTGTTGCCTGAGCAACTTGTGACCGTGGCTTCTGGCCACAACCGCTTCCATTTCTTCCCTTTTTATAGCCGCCATTGTTGGTACATTCTGGGAGTAGCCCAGGTCAGGTCTGGTCATCTTTCCTAACATGGCACCAGAATAGTTCATTCTTATCCTCTGGTATTTTCTTAATATCATTAATGTTTCCCTCTTCTGATCTCTCAAAGCTGGTCAGTTTTAAGGGTCATCTTCTCCTGTAGACACCATGAGACGCATTGCTACTGGTAGGTGGTCTGTCAAGCCTGCTAGCTGGGTAATAAAGCTGAACTCCTCCACTTCCTGCAGAAGGAAAACAAATGTAAGAAGGAAGGAATTGGAAAACTCATCACACCAGGATTCAGATTTTATGCCTCTTTTTTGGTTTACTTTGAATTACCTTACTGTATTAGCAGCTGTATGGGACCAGCCTAGCCTGGCTGGGCAAATGGTAAACTGTCTGCCACACAGGGCATGCCAGCTTGGTGCAGTTGGTGAGGTGAACCACTTGTACGACACACAGTTGAACTGGTCTGGGTGAAATATGCTGTACCTTTTCTTTCCCTTTGCAGTAACAGATGTGTTGTTCCTTACAGACCTATCTATAGGGCTGTGGAAGGTAATCCATGGGCAGGAGGAGGCCCTTGCCTGCCTGCTGGGGAGGGGCTGGCTGTATCATACTAGACAGGAATACATGCAGTGAAAAAGGAGGCCTGTCCTCATTACATGGAGGTGTTAAGGTGATCAAGAACCCTGCTTTTTGCATTTCTTAATTCCAGCTTTTGTTCTGGCAACATTTCATAGGACAAAATTAACATCCTGTAGGAAACACTGCGTGCTTCCCAGCTTCTGAAAGGGGGATGGAGAAGCCTTAACACTGACGTGATACAATGCAGTTGTCCCTTCCTATGGGCCAGGGACTGATTTTGGCATTAGTTTAGGAATTGCTTGCAGAAAGCTCAGGTATTTTAGTTCAAAGAGAACTTTGATAAGCCTTATCAAAGGCCTAATCTGGGTCTGCAGTGCTGTCCAGACAAGTTTGTTGTGTGAGTTACAGCTCTTTTTGTCAACTCTGAAACTCACCACTTTCCATTCCAGGTAGAGACCTTCTTCTGTGTAGAGCATATAGTCAATCCTTCTCCCGTTTCCTTTCAATGATGCCTTCCTCCCCTTCTGACTGGAACTGTGGTTCTTGCTGGTGGGATAGACTAAGTATCCTTTCCTTCCCTCTTCACTTTCCAGCACCCTATTTCATTAAAAGCCAAAACAAGTGTTTTAAATGTTTGCTCATTCTGTCCCTCCGTGCATTATCTAGATGCTCTCCAAATCCCCAATACAGGTAATGCCTGTCCAGAAGGACTGTTAAACTTCTAAAGCACGTCTGCTTCCCAGTGTGTTTTGCGATAGGAGGCTGTACTACCTGCTGACAGCACTCTTCGAGTCTAACGATGGGTTTGGCATCACTGGTGCTGTGCTGGTAGACCTACCCTTGTAGCCAGGAGAACAAACCTCTGAGAGGAGGGCCTGAATCTAGCAGAGGAGGAAGCTGTTTAATGGATTAATCCGAGTACTTTTATACCAATCTTTCCATTCTGATCAGAGCAACTGCTTCTGAAACTAAGACTACGAGCTTTACAGACAGGGTATGGATGAGGAATGGTTTTCAGGAGCACACCTTTGGGCATGTAGTAGTTGGTTTTGAGCAAGCCTCAGCATCACACTACTGTGTCTTGGACCTCAGGCTCTTACTGCACTAGTAATGACAGCCTAATTTATCTGATTGCTCTGTGTGACACTCTTCAAGCTCTTCTACAGAGATGGACTGACTCAAGAGGGTGTGTTAGTACTGCACCCATCTTGCACAGAGATCACCCAACCTACGACCGCATCCAGAAGCAGTCAAAGTGAAGAACTGGTTTTGTAGGTACCAGTCTTGTGTTCAGGTAATTAAGTTGCAGCTCTCCCATTAAAATTTTTAGTTTGGGTGCTTAAACCTTAACACTAGGCTTTATACCTTACACGGAAGATTATTAAGGCCCCGAGCAACTTGATCTAACTTTGAAGTTAGCCCTGCTTTGAACATGACTTTGGACCAGAGAGCCCCATCACTCTATTTTTATAATAACTCTATGTTGCTGTGCTGTTCTCCATTGTTTTGCTGTGGTACTGGGCTTGAAAGGAAACTTGTTTGACCTTCTTGTATTCTATTTAGAAGCTCTACCAAAGGACTGGTAAAGGCCATGGACACAACTGTGCATGCAAAAGTAGGAGCTGCAGACATTAACTGCATGTGTAGGGCATTATGCAGTCAATGGCAGCTCTTTGCGTGGTAACTGTGCATGCAGAGCGGGACAGATTAGGTTGTGGTTTTGTTGTCTGGCTTGAAACACAAACAAGCTGCTTTCAAAACCACGTCCTGGAAAGTAATTTTCCTTTACTTACCTGCCAAAACCTGAGCTCAAGGTTCTGTGGTTTCCCTTATAAGAGTTGATTACGCCATTAAGCTTACATCATCAACTGTCTCAGGAGAAACACTGAGCCATGAACTTGGGTCCTAGCAGGTACAAAGCCTTTAATTTCACCTTGGAAAAAAATAAGATATTTTTGATCACCCATTTTTTAAGACTTGACTCTGGATGGGTTTTATGGATTTTGGTTTAAGAATTATTTTAATGCATGCATGTGACAGTACACAATGAAGGAAAAACAAAGAGACAAACACCAGGCTCTTGGGATATGTTTTAACGTTTGAGATTCAAATAGTTTCTTTGTCAAATTTTGTCTCTTTGGAAGGATATGAATGGTGGCAGAGGGGACACAGCACTTGCTACAGCTGATTAGGTCTCAGTAGTGGTATAATCTGTAAGTTCGGGTCAATCGATACATACAAGAAGTACTTTATGTGCCTTTAAAAGGTAACTGACAAAATCCTGGTCATATAGTTACTTCATTGGAACTTTTCTTAACCCCCTTTGGACTTAGGGAGCTGTAGAAGGTTCTTAGAATTTACTGTAACCAGTTTATGAAAGTAAGCTTCCTTTTATGTATTATTCAGTTTTAGATTGTCATGTAGTAACTTGCGTTAAAATAGCTTACTGTTTGCACCCCATTTGCAAGCTGATTCTACAAAGAGCTGCTGCAAATGATCAACTTCCTGAAATTCTTTTTCTAGGTTCAAAAAAGCAAGCTCTTTGATGGGACTGACCTCTTTCAAAAATTGTATTTATATCTGGCAAAGCTAATTAAGTAACAAAGTAGAGAAACTGCTGATGAGTGCTGAAGTATTACAGCAACAAAAATCTTATTTGCATTAATTTAAAAGATGATTTTGTTTTAGCTTCAGTTGTGTCTTTTTAAAGTCTGTGAACATTGGCTGTTCACTTAACGTGCACAACTGCTCACAGAATGGAAATGTTAATTTCAAATAAGTGAGGAAAATGAATTCTAAATATGTATCTCTGCTTCTGACTAAAACCCGTGGCACTTGCTAGGCAGTGGTTTGCCGTTTGTCTCTACAGGAAGTAGACACAAGTAATGACATCTGGCTATGCCATGCTAAGATTTTCAGTCCCAGTAACTGCAAAGTTTAAATGTGACATTGGTTGTTCTCTAGCTGTTTTGTTTAGTGCTGACCATAGCTGCAGTGAGCAAAGGAGTGTGACAAGCAGTATAGGTAAGGGAGCCATAAAGCAGTTCTTCCTCTTCCATCATACAGC
Organism: Coracias cyanogaster; assembly: GCA_033124195.1. NCBI lineage: Eukaryota > Metazoa > Chordata > Aves > Coraciiformes > Coraciidae > Coracias > Coracias cyanogaster. The sequence goes on along the minus strand of JAVSBS010004129.1, from coordinate 99,833 downwards.
TCCAGGGACCACCTCTCAGTGAGGCAAGAGGCACCCAAGTTAAGGAAAACCTTTTCTTACTGGTGTTGGAGCCTTGTCACCCAGAATTGTGAGCCACTGTCCAGCAGGAGAGACTGGAAAAATTTGCATTGAAATCTTATTTCATAGCTGCGCTGTAATGGGCTCTCCTGTGCCAGAGTCTATTCAGGGTTTAGAGATAAAACTGGGCTTATTCCAGTGCTTTGCTAGAAGGTGACCGTCATCTTTGTGAGACCAGATTATTGGTATGCACTTCTTTAAGCCTTCCGGAGCAGAAGCTTGTGTGGCTTCCAGCACTGTGGCAGGGCCCAGATTGTTACATCTAGCTTATTGTGCTATAATTATCAATGACTTACTTGTTATTTGCACCAAGTGTTTTCCTCTAGCTCAATGTTTTACATATGCTTTACTTAATATGAAAGAGATACTGAAGAACTAGTTGTTCTGCTGCTTTTATGGCCTAATTAGTTCAGTACTGTGAACTACTTAATTTTATTTATAAACTAGAGAAGAATGCTGATGAAGAAATAATTCTCTGGATAGCTCAAATTGCCAATTTAAATGTCTGTAAAGCTTAATCAAGGTTTATTATTGAAAAATCTGAGAATGGATCAATTGGAGGCTGTACCCTGTTTTGCTGTGTATGAATGTTAGCTAGACAGTGCTCCACACCTTCTGTGCTACTGAGCATTTAAACGTCTTTAAAGCCCAGATTCCACTAATGGCTGTAAGTTTTACTGAACTTACTGGCAGTTGTTAGGTTTACCAGTCCCTTGCAGAGATGGGAGGGCAGGTGCTCTCAGCCTCTCAGGGAAGTGATGCTTTCTCTAATATGTAAGCGTGTCTATGTACACATGCAGATCCCTGCTTCCCTGCAGATCTGCATAAAAAAACTAGTGGGAATTCTGGCCTAATAGAGTTTTTTTTTCATCAGCTTAAGAGAACTAAAAGGTCTTGCAGAAAACTGAGAGCCACATTTAGAAGGCAAAAAGGCTTAATGTATATTCTATTAGGAACCCTCAGGAATCTTTTCCAGTTATCTCATACTGAGGTGCTGAACATACACATAGGTAGCAGAAGTAATACTCTTAAATCTTTATTGATGATTTGATGGCTCGTTATCTCTAAGTCATGTATTTGTCAGTGGAAATTAATTGCTTAATTACAAGTAACTATTTGGGGAATAAAAATATCCCAAAAGTAATTTGGTGACAGATTGTCTCAAATGGCCACTTGAAAACACAGGAGTTTTGGGGGTTTTTTGTTTGGTTAGTTGGTTTTTTGTTGTTTGCTTTTTTTTTTTTTTTTAAGAGCTGCAAGCCTGCTCTTTGAACCATAAAATAGAATACTACGCCCACATACAGATTTGCATTTGCAAACTTGATTGTAGGGCCAAATTACCTTACTTTTGCTTTCCAGAAATCCCTTTCACATGTACCAAATTCATATTTCCAACAACCAAATAGAAATGCTTGGAAATTTTGCAGGCTCTTGAATGTGCAAAGTGCGACTTGATGGCTGGACTCGATGATCCCAAGGGTCTTTTCCAATCTGAATGGTTCTATGATTCTATGACTTGCTGTAACACATCCTTATTTTGAACATAAACTAAACTCAGACCTTATGTTCAGAATTCAACTTCTTTGTTCAAAACTGATACAAAGACAATCTCTCACTTAAAGCATTCATGCCGCAAATTGTCCATCTCTACCATGCAATATATTGTACTTAGTAAAAATGCCAACACAAACTGTGCCTATAAAACGTATCATTTCCATGATGTATGTTAACTGAGGCATCAGCACAGACTCAGTAATTCAAGTAACTTCACCTCTTTAGTATTTTTTGGTAATGAGCAGCTAGAACATCTTACAGTTAGCCATGGCAATAACATATTTATTCCATTAAACTAGCCTGAAAGGTAGAGGAGGTACAAAAAGGATTATGGCATTCATTAAGTGCTGCTCTAAAATATACAAAGATTATTAATTTCTCTGCACTGTACAGGTATCCAAGAAATTTATCTTAAGAGTTTTGCAAATCAAGTATTTTTATATTTCTCAAGTCTACTAGCTCAAACCTAAGATGCCTGTTTCTCAATATCAAACATTCCTTGAAAGTAACACTGTACTAGTGTTGCTGATAGATATTAAGCCATATTCCTAGTTACGGCTGCTGTGCTATTTAATTCCTCTCCCACTGCGAACTTGCTTTTTGAGGTGTATTGAATTCTGCAAGCTTTCTAGAAAGGGTAATTTGTTGTTGGGTTTTGGGTGGTGTTTTAAACTTTATGGGTGTTTGATTTGAGGAAAAGTACATTTCCTCTTGTTGCTCTCCTTTACAGCATAGTGACCGTGGAAAGACAGTTTCTGTCTTTCTACCTGCCGAAAGACAGTTAGACAAGCTGTCTGTATACCCTTTTGGTACTGCTCGGAGTTTCTTGACCTGAGAGCCAGTCCAGGTAGGACCAACTCTAGACACATAAAAACACAGACTGCACTTGCTCTCATCTTTTCACCCACTGAAGCCAATTCTGTTAGACTTTGAAAGGCATCCACTTTTCCTTCCCTTTTTTCCCTCTTCCTGAAGTACTCCTGAGTGAAAAATTCTATTTGGTTGTTTTAGTTGTTTGCGGTTTTTTTACAGTCCATAAAACAGCCCCCCAATTTGTGAAATGTTAAATAGCAAGCAATGAACTGGCTTTTTAAGGAATTGTCTAAAGCACGTGAGAGGATTAGGAATTGCATACTTCTGTAGGTTATCTGGAGAGCACACTTCTTCATCATATAATCCTTCAGGATCCAACAAGGTACCTGTAAACAGAAAGGGAGATGTGACTGTCCCAGCGTACCTCCTGGGACTCGCCTCTGGGGAAGCTTCTAGGGGCACAGGATCCCTCTGGGGGAGATGGGGTCGTTCTGACAAGTGCTTTGTGTTCACTTCTCTCTCCAGGCCTCCTTACTGGCTGCCACCCTTCAAAACTGCTCTGTTGCAGTTTCCCAGCCCCAGTGTCTCTGACTTTTATGGTTTTCTGCTACAACAGTAAAGCCACATTGTTAAACAGTTCCACATTCTTACCCTTAGTATCTTCACTGCTATAATTGTTCCTCTAGAAAAGGTCTAATTCCTGATCTAAAAGTTCACCAAGTATCTTGGAGTTCCATGAAATCTTTTATAAGGTGAACGCTACAAGCTCATAGTGTTGAACTGCTTTGTTACATCCCCACTTAGTATTTACAGAACACCAAATGGAACATTCTGATCAAAAGCTGCAGGCTTTCACTGCATGCAGAAAGTACAGAAATAATTTGGGTTTTACTCCCCTGCACCAAAGCAATCTGGAGATTATTTAAAAAGTAAAACAGGTGTGGGATGGCATTCAAATAGCTTGATGCCTAAGTTCTAGAATGTGGACTGAGGTTTGAGATCTCTGTTTGGTTCTTAATTACAATTCAACAAGAGGCTGTTAAGGTTTATAAAATATACATTACAGAAATACCCCTTGTAGCTATTTGGTCTCCACCAGTTCCTCTTGTTAGCTGCACTACCTGCTGCATATAGGTGTCATGTGAGTGCCAGACAAGTAAATGTTCATATGCTGACAGCTAGAGAAGGTCTTACCAATCGCCCATGGTTTATCCTCCCCAGGACCAATTCGACATGGGTCTTTGTAGTGCGTAAACAGAGAATGCTGCTGCTCCAGCTTGTCGTCTGCAGGGAAAGAACAAGCCCAAGAAAAGGCGCATCAGCTGCATGTTCTGAACCTGTGGACAACTCCATGTTCTGCCACAACAGAAAAGGCAAGTCCTCCTTCCTGCTTGTATAGATATATAGGGTTGATCTGAACCAGTTAAGTAGTAGCTTTACAGCACAGAAGTATCTTGTCTTGATCAGAAATTCCAACAAATGCTTGCTAATAACAGTGCCTTCCTACCAAGTTTCTCAATGAAAGAGATTTTTTTGGTAGTTTCTAGCTGTGAACGGAAGTGAAAGTTTCCCAGCACACATCCCTACCCCACTGTTGCCATTGCCTTGCTTACACCAGTACCAAACTTTTGTTGAGATAGATCCTGCAGTGGAGAATTGGCCTGACTTCACAATAGCAAGGTAAATGGCTGTTTGGGGTGTACGGACATCTCAGTGAGTTTGAGATAAAAGCCTGTGCTTCACTTGCTTCAGAAGAATTCACTGCCTGAATGTTTTCCAAGCTGTAACAGGCAATTGACAATTTTCTTGGGATATTATCTACATTATTAAAGCCATTCTAAACATTATCAGCATGACCTATCAACTTTAATTAATTTCTTGCTAATTGCTACTTTGCTCCTTGCATTTCAAGCATACAATGCATCAAGCTTGTAGGCTCATTTAGTAAGATATCCTACAAAAATGTATACATCAGAATGTCAGACACTGAACAAATAAGCATGTTCTAGTTCTGTGCATGCTGTTTAATGTAGCAATTATTATACCTTGGAAACAAGCACAGCCAGAACTCAAAAATACCAGCTGCTACAATTCTGGTTTTGTTAAATGGCAAAGAAACTCCAACAGTTCCTGATAACTTACTTTCTTGCAGCACTTAGACCTTTTACAAGGTGAAAACTTCTTAGCAACACCTGAAGGCTCTCTTTTTGGGGTCAGCAGAATATTCACCTACGTTTGGAGCTGCTGCTGGAACACATTTATCACTGTCTATTGCCAAGACAACAGAACATGTAAGTACGTGTGAAGTGAAGAAGTGGTTGCCCTCTTCCTATTAAGAAGGAAGCAGAACACAAGTGTGGAGTGCAGTAGTGCTGTGTTCATAGCTGTAGACACTTTTGCCATTTTGTTATAGTCAGCCATGTTCATGACTATTAATCCTTCAGCATCTCATTACAGCTTTCTAGCTCCGCCCCCCCCAGCCACCCCAGCTAGCTCTTGATCTTGAGAACATGCTCGTAACTGCAGGGAGATGGAAAAAAGAATTTGCCTGGGTATCCTGGAGCTGTGGCAGAGGATGGGAAGACTGACACTCCCTAAGATTTGCCCAGTATGCAATGCAGGGAATTGCTCTGTCTGAACAGTCAATTGGTTTGTTTCTTGTTTATGGAAAAGTAGAAGATGATATCTGTGCAGTTGTTCATTTCTACAAGTTTTCCCTTTTTATATCATATATCCACAAAATTTCCCTTAAAACCAAGATAGATAAAATTTTGTCACCGTTACTTTGCAACTGTGGCACTGACAGCAGCAAGTCACAGCTAACAAGACAAACAACCCATCTGACAGGAAGGCTTTTTCTTTTAGGCTAAAAGATTTTAAAACATAATAGACTTTTACACAGTTCAATCCAAAGCAACCTGACAGTAAGTAACTTTCTAATATAATGTTCCCACTAAGTGTGAATTTACTGTATGAACGTTCATAATGTTCTGTAAAGCTGGAGGGGAAAACTGAGTTGCAGAAAATTTGTCATAAGCATAAGGTCACTCATGGACCTGGAGATCTTTGAAAACTGTACTGTCAATACAGCTAAGAATAGAAGCTTGATATTCACTGAAACATTAATTACTTGCCATATCAGTCTGTGGAGTGGGAAAGAATACAGAAAATCATATACAGAATTGCAGGAAGCTGATTATTGCTTAGAAAAATAAACTCCTCTCAAGATGTTTAATTCCATGTAATACTAACAGATGTCCCTAAAACAATGAGTAATGTAAAAACAGAGGAGAAAACTTTAAAACATTGCTTTCGTCTTGCTTAGTGGATAAGGAAAGAAAGCAATCTAAAAATAAAAAATTAAATAGCCAGCGTCATTTCTGTTTCTAGGCTGTGTGGATATTACAGGGGAGGAGGATGTAAATAAGCGGTAGAAATAGCAAAAATAAAATGGATTTTTATAACCTGCTTTTCAATGCTCTTTAGTAGTAGTTGCAGTGTTTACAATTATTATTTTCAAAGGCAAATAGTTATTTTTACTTTTCCTTTAAAAAGTGGTCACAACAACATTAATTATACTCTGTGCAAGATTCTTGGTTAGGGTGCCAGAACTTGTTGGGTAGAGAATACTGAACATATGTTGTTCTTCTCAGCAACCTCCTGCCTCTCTCTCTCTCTCTCTCTCTCTCCTCATGCTGCACAGTTGAATTAGGTAGACACCTATTATCCTTGAATCTTAGTTACTAATGAAAAGCGTGTATGTTACAGGATTTTTGTAAACAGATGTAAAAAATCATTTTTTTATTTGGATCTGACTGGGCAGTCTCCCCTTTATTATGCAGCAGATTTGTTTATTTCCTTGATGGACACCTCTGCCTTCAGGCTACTCCGTCCATTCAACAATATCGCAAGTGAAACAGTCACATCACAGCAGATGTGTCCATTTGTATCCCCCAGCTTCTGTCGCCCTTTCCTCGGGACTGCTGCAGTTGCTTCCTCAGCCTGTCTGTGTAGCATCTTGGCTGATGACCTGTTATGACCACATTTCTTCCTTCCTTCCCTAAAAAATTCGTTAGCATTGCTACTGTGGTGGGTTAACCTTGGCTGAGCGCCCACCAAGCCTCTCTATCACCCCCCCTTTCCTTCCCCTCCTTAGCAG
>JAVSBS010004129.1:56626-76458 GCA_033124195.1 Coracias cyanogaster | reverse complement strand
TTGCTAAAACTCTCTCTTGGCAGATGCTAAAACCCAAAATTATTTCCTACTAAGAATGGTTGGAAGAACAGGCTTCTGTGTAACATACTTCCGTCCCTCCCAGTGACCGTGGGAGGAAAGCCACTCCAAGACCTCTCATCAGTTAATTGCTGTTCTGAGAACGATCCCTCTTTCATTTGCCTGCCTGCCCCAAGTCTGCATTTACCTGTCTTATATGCCTTACATTTATGTCACAGTTACAGCTATTACAACGTAAGGGGAAGAGAGAGGCAACGTTTGTCAGCAGAAGTGACAAGTTTTATTAGATCGATACATCTGGAAAAATATGGACAAGCTTCTCCAATTCAGTAACTCATCAGGTCAAATGAAAGATGTTTTCTGGGTTTTTCAGACTACTGTCCAAAACTTAGAGAGCATCCCTGAAAGGTGCTGTAACTAAGGCTATGTACTAATCCCTCTAGCTAAAGATAAGTGTTGACATTTTGAAGCCTTCTAGTAAATTACGAACAAGTGATGCATTACACAATTGCTGCTCAGCACTCATTGGTACCTTTTAACCTTGATCTGACTGCAAACCAATCATCCGCTTTCTGAAAGGAACAGGTATTTTAAAACTTTTCAGTTCATCAAAACCACTACGAAGTAAAATTATGTATGTGTCAAACCAACAGCTGCAGAGTAACCAAGAACACTGCAACCTGCATCATGCGATACACAGATACATATGCAGCAGCTTTTTAGTTAGTTACCAGCACAGCCCCACTTCCCTCCCCTGTCTGTAGCAGAGCAGAAGCAGGAGACAATTGGAGTTATAAAACCTACAAAGCAGACTCAAGGGTTCTTTTCCTGAGCATTTTAAATTAATGTGAAATGCAGTGCTGGAACAGAGAGTCACGGCAGAGTGTCCCAAGGGCCCAGACTGTCAAAGGATGAAAATGGATTGGCTGATTTATATATTTGCTAACTTCTCCTCTGAGTCTTTAGCGGCAACGAGGAACAGTGCCTTAACACTTCAGACATGCAACTGTCACTTAGATGCAAGTGACATTTTCCCCTTCTTAAATGCTATTTTTTTCTCTGACTGTGTCCCTCTTATGTCCCAGTGAGACCCTCAGACTGGATACAGGAACATTGCCAGAGTCTGAAGAGATCAAAGTGCTGAATGTATATTAGTCCTTCAGTTAGGCCGAAAATGGGCTTTACACAATAGCTACTCACACCATGTCATCCCCGTGCCTTCATGGAGGCTGACCTGGAAAGCATCAGCCTATACAGATGGAAAAACCAGTCCGTGATCTCTGTCAGGAAAATGCCAGCAGCAGCACCTTTTGTGGCAAACATCTTGAGGCAGAGAACAGACCTAGGCTAGCAAAATTCCTTTGCACAGGTCTCCAGGTAGCTGTTAGGCAGCATGACATAATTAGCATGAAACACTCTTAAAATTCTCTGTAACTTACTTTCAACTTCTCTCCTTGGTTGTGATACCCCAAGTGTTAAGCCACAATCAAAATCGCTTCACCTTCCTGTGCTTTAGTTTCTCCTTCTGTTAAGCAGATACTGACCTTTCTTTATTATGCACTCTGAGACATATGAATGAGCAGCAGTATGTAGAGCTGATTGTTACTGTAGCTACTCTAATAATAACCCTTGAGCTGTGTAAGTCTCTCAGGTGGAACAATTCTGTATGACTAAGCAAATCTCTCAAATCCTTCTAAATCTCCACCTGAACTTTACAACCTAGATGGTGAAGGCAGGGCAGGGAAGAGGGGGGCAATGGAAGATGTATGAGCGAAACACTTGTACAGTAGCGATCTGTTGTGTAAGACAACTCCCCCAAGTTTTGCCTTTTGATTCAAAATAATACAACTTACATTAAATGTTTGGTGACCTTTAATTTATCTCCTTAACAGTTATATTTGTAGTAAGGGGATAAATGGTACTCATTAAATTACAGCCAGTTTCTTTCTGAATTTGGATGTTGGGTCTTTCCTGAGGTTCATAAAGATTTGAAAAAAGCTTCATCCTCCCAGTAAGTGGAAACATTAAGTGATCTTATCCATATTTTCAGAATATGCAAGTCTTCTCCTCTCACTTGCTTTTCACAACATTTTAGTTTCTCAAATGACAGAGAGCAATTGCTCCTTTACTCAGAGATGGAAGCTATGTAGGGAGAACAGCCTTTGCAAGTGTACTTCCAGAACAAAACTCAACTGATGTCTTTTCTACTTCAGAAATGGCAACACTGCTTTCCACAGGAGTCAGGGTCTAAAATCACAGAGGTTGCATAGGACAGGCTTAACTCTGTGCCAGTACTGAATGGAAAGTGATCTGCAAGGCTCTCTTACTGTCTTTGAAACCACACTAAGATAAACTCTGATGTAGGACTGGGTTGCATTGTATACATACAAAATATTGTAAGAGCCAGTAAAAGAAGTACCTGAAAGCAGGGATACAAGCTATTTTGCATGGCAGAGTACTGGCTAGAACAGCACCTTCCAAGCACAGTTAGGATGTGCTTTGCTAGCTTGCGGCTACTCCGGTGTAAGACCTCGAGGCTTCTGAAGTTAATGGATTGATTCTCACTGACTTCAAAAACAAACCAGGCTTTTACTTGCTGTAGCTTTTGTCTTTGGAGTCCAGACACACACAGTTGCTGATTAAGCACTACATCAAGAAAAACAACCTACTTTGTTTCAAAGCTAAAATTAAATAGATCATTCTTACTTTTTTTTGTCAAAGAAAGAAATGACCCATGATCGCTTAATGTACAATTAAGACAGGAAGTCATTTCCTATCAGGACAGACTTAACTCAGAGTGAAAAATATTTTAGGTATACAGTATGTCAGAATGACACAGTCATGAGGAAAAATGGTCTTTTAGCTGGGCCAGAACTCTGTCATACTTAAAAGAATGTGGTCGTCTTCAAATCTTCATCATAATTGGTCCCTATTCCCTGCTCAACTGTAATATTATTTAACAACTTGAATCCATAATTAAGTTCATCAACCCAGTGGAATTTTGTAAAGAGGCTTAATTTTCTGCAAGAGGAACAGAGACATTGTGGCCTGCCTAGCAGGTACCAAGTCAATGACTCAGCATTGGGCAGTTGAAAGCAGATTGGTTTTAATCTCTTAATCCCTACTATATGTGTATGTTGAAGGGTCCTCTTTGTGACCTGCATAGTATTTATACTGCACAACATGTATGTTCATTTTTCGCATGCAGCACTTTATGGTGGAGAAAACAAATTTCAGCTGTTTATAAAGACATAAGAGTAAGTACAGTATAGAAAGCTTAGACCCTATTTTTGGAAACCTCTATTCAGATATGGATACAAACCAAAAGCTTTTATGGAAAACATATGAAATACTAAACTACTGTCAGACTGCAAATTATATCTGCTTTTTTTATGCAGGTCACCACACCAAAAGTTTTTGCTTTGTTTACAAATTACAAACAACGGGCACAAACTCCCCCACTGATCCTTATTAACAATCCATGTTCTTAATGGCTGTTAATGGCTTTTGATGAGGACTTGTGAGCATATGCACTAGCAAGTACATATAATTTGAGTATACTTGATGTATTTTACTAGCATTAGGAAAAAAGGTGAGGTTTTAGTTAGTGAAAAGCCATTCCAAACTGCGACAAAATCACAAAATCTGAAATCCATGATTCTAGATTTTCAGATCTGCCTAGGTTTGGGTCTGCAGATACGGATCTCGGTACAAAGTTCTGGTTCTTGATTAATCACCAATTAGAAGAGCCTGCTTTCCAGTTTATGAAGAAAACAGCCAGATTCTTCCAAGAATAAAGCATAAACAGACACTGGTCTTGGAAAAGGAAATCACTGCATGCAGACTTCTATTTCTGCTTTCCATGATTTACAGACATAGAACCTCAGGCTTCCTGTTCTCACAGCCATTAGTTAATTTAAGCAAACTGTGTTAATAACACATAAAAGCTCTGTGCTCCCCAGCGTCCGAGGCTTTTTTTGTTGTTTACTCTTCTCCATATCTCCCTTTAACAATTCTTTTGCAACCAAGAGAGGGACAGCCATACATTTCACTGCAATTCTTTCAGCTTTATTCTACTAGAATTTTAGGCTTTTTATTGTCTTTTGATTCCTACATAAAGACAAAACACAAATAAGCTGGTTTCCAACCAACAGCCATTAATGCCCATTGTACTATACTCATGTTAGGAACCTTAGAATTTATGCATTTTCTTATAGAGATTTCTGTAAAAAATAAACTAAAGTTACATGAAAAACTACTTCACATCTTGACACTTGAAATTATACTCAAGTTCTACCTCCAAAAGTCCCACATTACTTCATGCACATCCATCACTTTAACATAGTATATAGGCCACAAAGCCTATATATAGGTTGTACCAGGTAATCCAGATCTGAATGTTGTCTCTTTGAACTCTAACAGAGATGACTGAGAGAAAATAATGCAAGTTTATAGCTTGTCACACAGATAGAATCAATGTTTATGGCTTCAAAAAGGCTCTTACCTTGAGAAACAAGGCTCCCTTGGAAGCCAAGGAGTCCGTTCCTCTTCCATTGGGGTAACAGTGATAGGCAGCATCCATAACAGGATAGCGGCTGGCAAAAAGTAGACCACTGTTCACAAACTTAAAGCTACAGCAGCCATGACAACTGTAGACCCCAACATCATAAAGAATGTATTCAAAATAGTGATGAAGCTGCTCTTTCAATTTCTCCGCAGCTCTTTTGTCAAACACTTCCTGCAAACACAGAAAGTCCAAGTTGGCAGGGAAGAAAGCAGAGATCTCATGATCAAAGGTCTCATCTGTATGTTTCTTTTTCCGCACTGAAGTCTTCTTCATGATTGAAGCTTTGTAGAGGAGCTTATTGTTGACGGTGCTTTGGTCCACTGTGCCATCTCCCACGCGAACTTTAACTAAGGACTCTCGTGAGGCAGAGTAGCTGTCTAAACTCCCGGAATCTCCTTCCTTCTGTTTGTGGTTAGGTGTTTTTGAGATCTCTGCATCACCTTCTGGTGAGGGCTCTGCTGGGCCACTGGCATGAGCTTGGCCGTTGACGGTATCTGTTTCTGTGTCTGACATGTGGCCATTATCCTCTCCATTTATGCGGACAATACAAGTGTTTTCTTCTCCCTCATTTGGCTCTCCAGCTCCACCTTTATCTTCTCTACTGTCCTCACTGTTGTTTGAGCCAGAATTGTCTCCTTTATACTCCATTGATGTTGTCCTTTTGATGCCAGCATTAACAGTACGATTAGTGCTATCTCCACCCTGGGGGGAGACCAGGCTGCTAAAACTTGCCGCACTGATGGATGTGTTGGTAGGAGAATCTATATATATTTTGATCTGTGGTCTGCTTGCCCCGTTTCGGATCCTCCGGCCAATCTCTTTAGCCCTAGCCTGTGTATTGAAAACATTATTAAATCTTGCCAGCGAATCTGGCAGCAGGCAGACATTGGCACTGCCAAAGCAGAAGCTTTTCCCATTCCCTGCAGCCTTCCATTCAGTGAGCAGTGTGGCTCCATTGGCGTGGTTCTTGTCTTCTAGTCTGGAGTAGATGTATGGCCTTCTGGCCGACTGCAGTGGGGACCATAACAAGAAGCCAATCAGAGCGAAAGGAAGAGAGGCTACCAGCAGTGCCAGGTAGATGGGAGTGGTAATAATGATGCAGAGTGCATGGAAATAGCAGGGATCGTCTGCTCTCTGACGTTTTTCATAGGTGGTGGGAACAAAAGAGGCCACAAGCCTATCTGCTAACCAGTAACATGGGAAAATCAGGCCCCAGGAAAAAGAATGCAGCACTGACAGAAAGCTGTTGGGAAATGGGGAAGTGTATAAAACCATTGCAACTTAATTATGACAACACTTCAGGGCCTACTACATGATGTCACTGTGTCAAGCATCCATAAGAACAGTAGGACAGGGCTGGGGGAAAAGGTCCAGTCACGAGTGTAGTTTTTTCCAATGAGAGTCAATAACAAAACGTTAAGAGCACCATTTCACTGTCTCGGAGTAAAAATGAAAGAAGGCCACTGTTTTCGTCTGGCTTTTTGGCACCTGTGTCTGTCGAAGTATGTCATTGTTCACTGGAGGCTGCCATAATGAAACACACTGGAGGCAAAAAGGAAATCTGGAAAGACAAGACACAAAATATGTGTAACAGTTATTAAAAGTTTAAAGCAGATTTTCTCACACCAATTTGCCTTATAGTCTACATAGTAATTTCTCTTTTTTTTTGTTTAATTTAGCATTTTTGAGTCTGTTAAAGACTACGGATCTAGGGCAACTCCAACAACAAGGGACTGGTATTTGCGTAAATGAAACCAGTCCAGTGACCATTTGTTGCACATGACTAAAGCTGTCACGAAGCACACTTCTGTCACAAATGTTAGACTTTACGTTGAGAACTATAGTTTGGAGATTCTTTTATTTTATAATCCATTCACACTAATATTTATATTAGCTGTTCTCAGAACCTCACACATGGTGTTCAGCAGTTATCTCAAGGCCGCTCTAGAAGACTATTACATCTAGTATTTTATCACTGAAGTTAAATTCGCTTGTATTGCCAAAGTTCTTAAAAAAAACAAAACCAAAAGCAGTGATGTGATGGAGGTACATGGCAAAGGGACCTTGTATTTAAGAGCAAAAAACATTTTCTTGCCATAAAAATATTATTTGCCTTGCTGCACTTTAAGACAAAATGACTTTATTTAAATAAATTATAATACTCTTCATATGGTTGAATATGGTTTCAAAGCTTTAATTTTCAGTTTAATAAAAATAGTAAGGCAAACTTCCTTAAGATATAAATATTTAGTACTCACTATTTAGTTAAAGCTGCAGTTGAGTTTCATTCAGCTACAGCCCACAAAAACTCCTGATATGATTTACTCTTAAAGATTTCCTACATAAAATGAACACTTCAGCAAACCAGATATTCATCATAATTAACATTATTGGTTTTAAATTCCAATTTTCAGCTTTGAAGGAAACAATACTAATTGAATATATCAAATAATAAAATCAGTTTCACATCTTTCTTCTGAAGACAGACATTGTCTTTTAAAAGTTGGCTCACCAGTTGGGAAATTGTGACCTGAGGTATTTATCAAGTGTCGTCATTAACTAGAGACATCAAATTGTTGGGGGCCTGATCTTACTTTAAAAGCTTAGCAGTATACATACAGCTTACTCTTTTTTTTAAAAAAAAAGGAGTAATTTAAGTCATCTTAACAACTTATTATAAGTTGAGGTTTTAACACAGGTGTTGATAATATGAAATGTAAATTATTTTAAAAAGAATAGTACTCATACTAATCAAACTTTGCCAACCTTGGGAATAGTGTCACCAATGATGGCATTCTCACACTCCACAAACTGGAACTGTGACGTTAACCAGCAAGAGGAGCCTAAAGCTAGGTGACTGGTGAAGGCAGAAAACCCATTTTAATGGCTTAGCTTTCAAACCTAGAATGTAAAGAATATTAAACAGTACTAGATAAAAGCCATTTGCCAAATGGGAGAGGATGTACACTGGACCATGCTTCAAAACCCACCTTTATTTTTGTCATCTTGGAGAGATGAAAATTACGGAAGAATATTTATTAGCATGTTCAATTAAAATGTAGGGCCCTCAGGGAGCCCAGACTATGGAAACAGTAGTTTGATGTGTGGTTTAAACATTCTGCAGGGTGCCCAGAGACAGAGGCATTTGTATTTCTATTTAATAGCAAATAAAGCACTGATATGGGACATGAGAGAAATACAGTTTTACAAAGCAATGCCACCTTAGAATCAGAATAAAAGTGAAATTCCATTTTCTCTCATCTTTTAGATTTATACTTCTTCAAATCAAGCCCTTGCAACTGATTTATCCTACTGCCAGCATATTTTAATTGTGGTACACATGCGATACCAGACTGCTGACACACACTGTGCAGGTCAGGAGCGATAAGTAAGGCATTCAAATACATGGCTCAACTAGCTCTCTTTTTGCCACACATTTTTTGCATTAATGATAAGAAAATTCTTTCCTCAGTCTAGATTCCTGATCAGCAGGACTAAGACTAGTCACAGCACATCGGATTTGCAGCCTTACATTTTTGGTAGGCACCACAGCAAAGAAGAATTTTAATAAAGGAACAGTTGAAGATGAGATAGTTTTACAGATATTTCCTGCCAGAAGGAAAAAGCAAGCATTCGTCTGAAAAATCTAGTACAGTGGTGACAGGGGCTCGTAACAAAAGCTAACTGGAGAGAGGAATCAAAGCCTAAATTTGAGAAAAATCACGTTGGGTGAGGACAAGATTATAAAGACTTCCAAAAGCGAAACCAAGTAGTTGGTACCCAAATACTAGAAAGAAGGATGTCAGTAAGTGCAGCATTAAAAAGGACGGCAGTACCACAACAGAAAACTGCTTTTAACTCCTGTGTCCTAGGCGTGCAGGGAAAGCTGTATCTTAGAGAGCTTATGTCGAATCTTCAAGACAGAAAATGATGCTTAATAAATATGCATCTACTGATACCAGGAAAAGGTTGCCAAAACCTGATTAAAAAGAAAAGGGGGTGGGGACAGAAGGAAAAGAAGCTGTTTTGCTGCAGCACCGCACACCTAGCCTGCTGAGTGCAAGAATAACTCCCTGGCAACTCCTCTCCACCAACTGCACATTTTCCCAACACCGAGCAGTCAATGATATATAATGGGATATATGGTCCTCTGCATTTTTGCCTCAATGCTACTACTTACATGAAAATGGGAAGGCTGGATCAAGGGAGGTTATTTTTTTTGTTTTTAATGATTAGCTTAGCAAACTTTCATAATCTTATGCAACATGTTTGAGTTTAAATAAATGAGTGACTAGTCAAGTGCCAAATAACAAATGCTTGGCATTTACTCATTGCCAAAGGCATTTTGGGATGTTGATAATAGGGGGAAGCCTAGCAGATTTGTTTTCCTGAATGATTTTTAGGACTTTTTAGTTAAGAATGCTCAAAAGAGACTTTGGCCTCTATATATCAGCTAGATAAAAAAAAACACCAAACCAACCAACTTTAAACCTGTCTAATTATGTAATTGCATTAGACAGAAAAAAACTGTAAACAACTTATTCTGTTCTACTGGATGCTTAAAAGGCTTTCTAAAAGCCCTGTCTATTTACATAATCACTCAGCAGACCAGAAAGGTTCTTGTTTACAGCAGTGCCAAGGGTAAAGAGAACACTGTTGTTTGGACCACGTGAAGTGAGGACAGGCTGCGAACCTTGTATCCCAACTTTCAGGCTTTATGGTGAAAGCTGCAGTTGTATTGCAGACCATAAGGTCAATTTGACTTCTACTGTTTTAAATAACATGCCAGAGAAAAATGTAGAACCACAATGGATCTGTAATAATTTGTCTAATTAGGTCTTCTATAGATAAGTATTTTCTTAGTACATGATGACAGGGTGTTACAGCTCCTAGGGAGACTTGACATCAAGTGACAATTTTGTAAATAGAGTAGTCAACGCTTGCTCCATGATGTGATGAGTTAAAAAAAAAAATCAAACATAACTCATGCCTGTTCTGTTATGGACAGCAGCATCAATAATCTACAAGATGTCCAGCAAACCATAAAATGCTCAACTGAAATGGCCTCCCAAAAGCAATTACCCAGATTATAGGGACATAAGAAACCAAAGGAATTCGTGTTTAATGTAGAGCCAACGTACTAGGAGTGTATTAGTAAAAAAAGGAAGAAAAATGAATGCAATCACAAGTCCTTTTGTGGGATAAGATTGCACAGCGAGTGTCACAAAGCAAATTGGTCCAGCCTGGGGTCTGTTTTAACAATATTTAGCAAGATTGTAATTCTTTGTAAACACTAAGAACTGAATGGTGGTTCAGGGCCACACTGGTGACTCCTGCACTTCCTCCGCCTTAAACAAGGATAGTACCTTTGAAAATCAGAGATTTGTTGCACACTTTTTGTGTGCTAGCTGCATTCCTCATTGCTAGCCAGGTGAAGTGGGAGGGAATAGGGATTTGAGTAGAGAGATGCATTCCATCCATTTTATTCCATGAATAATTCTCACAAATAATGACAGAGAAATACAAGCACTCTGGTACCATAGCAAGTTTTAAAATATGATGGCTGGAGAAAAGGGAGGAGGGAATAATGAGCTGGATGTCCTTTAAAGTTTTACATATTGCGGACAAACATCAGCGCACAT
Organism: Coracias cyanogaster; assembly: GCA_033124195.1. Classification (NCBI taxonomy): domain Eukaryota; kingdom Metazoa; phylum Chordata; class Aves; order Coraciiformes; family Coraciidae; genus Coracias; species Coracias cyanogaster. The sequence continues at coordinate 66,231 of JAVSBS010004129.1, read as the reverse complement.
CAAGGCCCTAATTAAACATTCTTCTTGCAAGTAAAATATTATTCTAATTTATTAATCTAGAGGAAGGAAATCATGCAGGGTGATTTCAGACCCACTGGCACACACTCACTCTCACAAACAAGAACTAAGTTTCCTACTCCTGTGTCTTAGCTACAAAACCATATACATGCTAGTGTCCCCCAAACCACCCAGAAAGAGGGAATTAAGAGAGCTCTAAGAGACACATTTGATCTCAGCAAGATCTTAAAGGGTGAGGGAAGGCACCATGTGAGTCAACAGCAACTTCAAAATATGACGTCAGTAACATCTCTCCTAATGCAATGGTTTAGATGGAGCCTAAAGCTAAAGTGCCTAATTCCTTGTGATGAAGGGTATTACTTGGTAATCCAATGCTTTATTCATAGGGGTTTGAGAGATTAAGGGAGAATTTAAGATATTGCAATGAAACAGATATTTTTGTATGCTACAAGGATGTAAACTGCAGTCTTGTTTTGTTGTTTTTATTATTTCTAAGTATTTGAAGGCTAAGAAAATACTTTATTTAGTTTTTTTTATGGTGCCAGTATGGAACATCTCAACTTCAGTGATAACAAGACATCAGGTGGAAAGGTTTCAAAGATTTTTATGATTATAATTATGCCCAGAAGTATGCTAGAGACATCATAGATCAAAAGAGATGTTCCTAGCTCCAACGTGGCTTGCAGACTAAATAAAAGACAATACGAGTCAACAAGTGATAGAGAAACAGAAGAAAAACAATAAATGTCGCAATAATAAGGTTACAGAGCCAAGAAATGGTCAGAAAGGTTTTACCTTGCTTTTTCTTAGAAAACTAAAATACACTTTCAAGTTCAGGCAAAATTAATTCAATTTGCTACCAACATCTCAACTGTATTTTTAAAATATATGTCAATCACTGCAGGTACAGTTATTTGTTTAAAACAAAATAAAACTGCTGAAGTGACTAACTGATTTGGAAAGTTACTCTATGGCTAATTTCACATAATATAAGTCACATAGATTCATTAAAAGTAGTTTTTCTTGGATCCTGACAATTGCTTGGTCTTCAGTGAAAGCCATACCAATATGCATCTAAAATTGGATTCTAGAAAAGCAGTTTATTTAAAGTGTCTTGACTTTGTTAGCTTTATTTCATGATTGTTATTGTAATCTGAAGTAGATAAATACAGCTTACAACAATGCTACCACTACATCATGCAAAGCACCAGAAATTACTGTTTGAAATGGAGAACAGGCGAAATGAAGATCTGGGAGAATGGAGAGAACTCCCACTCAGGCTCTCATCCTCATTAGACAAACCACAAATTAATTTCTGCTTCCCTCCACGGTCTTACCTGGTCTTGCTCCTATGCACAATTCATAAACTCTCCCTTTCTTCATTCAGTCTCTTTCCCCTGATTAGATGTGCTTTTGGTTAGAGTTCATTTCTTTAACTAACTACCCTTGAGGGGAAAAGCCTGCTCCAAAAGGCAACATACACATGAACTGTTTTCCATGCTTGATGACACAACTGGTGTAATTACAGAGATGCAGCTATCTCAAGCTGTCAGCGGCTCTAATGGAGATGCTTTCTGTGTTCCCAGGCACTTCGCAGCCTGATGCTTTAACTGAAATCCTGTCATCCTGTGTAGGACTCATTCCAACAGCAGTTCAAGATGTGAGGTAAGGGAATTTAAGCAGCACTCACTGGCCCACCTTAACTTCCACTTAAGTCAGCAACAGTTTACAGCTTATGAAAATCTTAATAAAAATGTGGATCCACAATGACACCCTCAGAAGTTCACAGAGTCTGCTCAAGTCTCTGGCGTATTTGCTAAGGAGTTACTGTGATGCAATCTCTGTTCAAAATAAAGAGGAATCGAGCACTTGGGCTCAAGTTTCAAAGCAGTCTTTGGAACCTCAGTGATGCCTCTCTGAATTTCTGTAAAAGCTGTACATTCAAGCAGAGACCGTGCTGTTACTAACCACAGCTGTGGTAGCCTAAGGGACCTGACACAGGGCTGTGAAGTCCATTGAGCACTCAGAGGAAGTCAGCCCTTCCGTAACAGAGCCTGCCACAAGGAATGGTAAGCAGCAATCCTGCTCAATTGATAAAAGATTGGCTGTAGCTGGCCTCCCGCTTAGTCACCTCAGCAGAGAAACTGAGCTGATGGCATGGTGTCTTATATTACCTCCTCGCTCCAAATGGGAGGCTTGCTATGACAGAGCTGAAAATCTGCTTATGATCAGACTGTAAAACCTGCGCTGTGTTTTACAGTTAAACGTGGCGTGGCAAGAGATTCTCATTTCCAAAAGCAAATACCTCAATTTCATAGTCCCAGATCATATTCCTAGGCCAAAACCCATACCCACACACCTTCTGCTACCTAAATCAAATTGGATTAAGTTTTAAACATAACATTAAAATATAAATTCAACTATGTATGGAAACATCATTAAAAAATATTAAACAATTATAACCAGTTGAGAAATATGAAAAAGATGACAGCTTCATCTTTTTCTTTCAAAATGGCTGGAAAATTGAAGCTGAATTCATTACTGCAAACAGTCAGCTTTTATATTCTTGTAACCAACCTTGGTTCCACCGTGACACAATAGATATTGCTTGCTTAAAACTTACTTGTGCAGTCATATATGCAGAAGAGATACATCGTATCTCAAGCCCAGAAGAGATTCATTCTTTACACACACCAACTGCAGTCCCAACAATGAACAGACAGTGTGTGTCTACACTGTGCTACATACACCAGGTGTAGCAGTGGCTCCCAGGCAGGCCTGACCTAAACCTAGAAAACTTCATCAGTGCAACACCAAATTCTGTGAACATAAGCTGACTAGTCAGAAACATGCCACGTGGCAGATTTTTAATAGGGCATTTAGCTCTGCTTCACTGTAGGGTACAGAGACTCATCTGGAAATCTGGACTCCAGAAACTCTCATCAATTATTTTTATTTCGGTGGAAATAGAAGCAGCTCCTGTTGTATTTTAGAGGGGCCAAATGCCACAAATGCCTCTAAAACTCTCACAGTTATTATGCTAAGTAACATAACAACCAGTGCCAGTTCTGATCAGTGTGGGCATTACTTTAAAACATAAATTGAAATGTATTGTTTGAGTAACTTCTTCAGGAATTTATACCAAAAAAATTAGCAGCAGCAAAACTATCTCTTCTTGTACAGGAGACACAACCACATATTTCCAAATTATCGATTCATATTTATGGCCTTAGGAACCGGTATGAAATAGAATCAAGAGTATATCCTCTAATGGCTGAAAATAACAGCAGATACTTCATAGAGCTTTAAGTTTTCAAAAAAGCTTCGCTATCAGGCAAGATTTAGACAAAATTCATCTGACCACTCGGTGATCTCACCCAGTACCTGGAAAGCTAAACACTCTCTATTTTGAGACCTTATTTGGTGTACTTCGGTAGTGAGACAAGTGCAGCATACAAAGGCATGAATCTGTGACACTAAGCTCTGTTTATACAATAGAAATGGAATGGGCTTTATTTACAAAATCACCTTTTAGTGTTCTTTCGTCTCGTATTTTACATGAGCTGGAGTAATTCAGTAATGGCTAAATAAATCTGATCTTTGTAGATGGTTTGTTTAACAAGTCTTAGTGAGATGGAGCAATATTAGCTTTGGGTGCCCAAGATAGAATTGGAGATAAAATTTTTCCTACTCATCTTTCACCATTTACAACCTCCAGAGGCCTGGCTGCAGCCATGCCTAGTCCATAAATTGTCAGAGGGCATAGGCTTCCTGTAAAATGAAAAGCTGTACTTTCTCAAGCAGCACTTCAAGCCTTCAGGCTTCTGGTTACTCCAATATGGCTCTGATAGAATTACAAAGTAATCAATTTTCCCCAGAGTGGGTATTTTTATACCGTTGAAGTTGTTCTTAACAGCTGCCAAAGAAAAGTTATCTTAGCCTACAGTAAATCCAACAGAAATCCCTGCCAATAAATAGCTGTTCTTCAATGAAAAAAAGCCTACCTACAATTCTCAAAATATTTTATAAAGGAAATTAAAATACAACACAGCTGAACTAAAACACAGCTACCCGTATAAAGAAAACGAAAGTACATTATTCGTGTTCTACATAAGGAAAACTGGAAAAACCAAGCATTTGTAATTTCAGTAAGTTTTCATGGCAACCCTGAGATTAAAACCCTTGACTCACAATTTCCTGCTCTCCTGACAAAAGCATATTTCTGCAGGATTCACAAAGGTCTAATTGGGTGGTGGATAATTGTAGAAGAATCAGCATTACTCAAAACTCAACACATACGTACTGAATCTTTCCCCCAAAACTTGTTACCAAGTCCGCCTCTGACAAAAATGCATGAATTCAAACTCAAGGATTTTTTTAAGTAAAGTATTTTTGTTGCGTGTTTTTCAAACAGTTAAATATAAGTCTATTAAAATTCTGTTGGGTTTTTGATTGTTCATTTTGTTTGGTTTTTTTTTTTTAACAAAGAAAACCAACCCAGAGCACTCTACACTTTTCAGATGTGGTAACAAATTAAAGGAAAAATATTTTGTTTACTTATTTGTAAATCCATTTCACTGTTATACACTGGTAGACTAAAGTCTACTAGTGACACCAATTAGTGTCTACTAAAGACACCATTCCTCTCATATTTTCATTTCTTCTTAAAAAAGTAAGACATTAAAAAAGATAGTTAGGGATATAGAATTTTTTTTTAAATATCCCATCCAATTAGTTTGTGTTTTAGGAGAACATTTGTTGCCATCCTTACACAAAGCATGGCTGAATTTTGCTCAGATATTACAAAACTGTTCATCTCTCAAATACTTGTAAACAAAATATTTAAAATCACAACATCTGTTTGGTGATTTGACTTTAAACCACTCCTAAGAAAGCAGAGAGATTTTGTGCAGGTTTATTCTAGAAAGCTTCGTGCCATGTTACAGCTACAAAACACACGACAGAACAGTGGTGCAGACCTATTGCAACCCTTTGCTGGCCTCAATGGAGTACTTTGCCACTCTGTTACACTGGGTTTCTCTGGGAGAACAGTAAGAGCTATGCCAAGAATCCACTTGCTATCTAACTTCTACCCGTTTATAGAGACAGCCTGAAGCATTTTTGTTAAATGTGTGTGCCACCAATATAGTGGCGTTCTTGAAAAAAATCTTCTAGACTCTCACAAGAATGTAGAACAGAAGGACTGCAGTATGCTTCCCAGTCATCCTAAAACTTATTTCATTTTTTAAGTACTATTGGGTTATATAGAAAATGCTCATCCTTCCTCTTTCCCTTCCAAGGCATCCTGACAAACTGGGAAACACGCTCAGCACGTTCTGGACGCCTCACTGTTACAGCTCAGGAAGCGGTGTTCCGTCACAAAGCATCCTCTGAAGTCTACTATCGCTGTGTGGTAAGAGCTCTGCCACTGCCTAAGAGTCTCCCTCATTTTCTGCTGGCTTACATCTGGATGCTTCCAACATTTCAAGTTCCATGTTTCAGAGATTCCTACTCCACACACATCACTGTCTTCTTGTGCGTGAGTTGGGGCGGGGGGATTTGGTAGAACAAAGTGAATGCAAAACTTGGGGGGGGGAAGCAGGGGGATACGGAGAGGAGAATCTTACTTCTGAGCTAGAAGATTTCATATCTCTGTGGAAAAACAAGAGTAAAGTGGAATCTCATTTTTGCAGTATGGACAAAATAATGTTTAATCCATAACATACCCTGCAATATCAAAATTGTGGTGTTGTTACTCAAAGCGGTCCATGTTTAGCAAAGAGCAGCTATGCCAAATACAGAACATTAACGCTTCTGTCACTAGATCAGAGAGTAGCACAAGTCAGTGAAAGAACCTGACAAGAATTTAAAAGGAAAAGAACAGTGAACGAGTGAAAATGAGCAGCTGTTTCACTTGGGTATGCATGTCTGCATATAAAGTTCACCTTACTATTCTGTGGACTTTTATCTTCCTTAAAACCACAGTAACTGCAAGTTTTTCTGTTATTAAATGCACTTGTAAAGGTGAGGACAATCTACAGATACTTCGTTTTACGCTATTGGCCCCCATTTTTTAATTATTCTTGCAACTACAATGAAATCAGCAAGTTTCCTATACCCAGAAGGAGCAGGAGGGGCGGAGTAGTTTATTTACATATTTCAAAGGAATCCCTGCAGTGTTCTTGTGTGATCACCACCAGATGATGCACACTAGCTGCCTCTCTTAGCCATCAGCTGAAAAAAAATTGTTTAAACTTTTAATACGCTTTTAAAAATTTCTGCTGAGTCAAAGTATTACCAGTTTTTCCATTGTGACTGAAAGTAAAATGTTTAATTGAAACAGCTGCTGCTTAATAAATAACCAGAAGATGTGCGCACGATTTCCAGATTAGATTTTCATGCATGATATTTCATGCATGGTATTTTCCACATACTAGAATAATCTCAGTCCAAATAATGAAACTTTGGAGAACCAGCAGCATTGTCTCCAGAGTAGACCTGGGCCTACATCTCCAATTTAAACAACTTGATCTCAGTATTACATTTAGGATGCAAAGCAAGCATCGTGGATCCTCACTGCTGCTTTTACTCAGTCAGGTAAGCTTTACCGTTGCAACTGGTCAGCAAAAAAAAAAAAATCGTTGCTGTTTGTTTCTGGGTTTGTGTGTTTGTTCTTTACTAGATCTCTGATGCATACTCACAGTGCAAGCAACTAGTTCTAACTTCAAAAAGGCTGGTTTTAGTAGCCTGTACACAGCCAGTTCTGCCATGGCAGTCCAATATTTTCAAAGAGCATCCTGAGACATGTACAATACCTGCATAAATTAATAGGGTTATAAAAGTGCTAAGAAGTACAGCATTCACCCAGTAGAATTGTTAATAGCAAATGCCTAAAGCGGGGAACTCTGCTACATCTTTCAAATCAACAGTCTTGTCCTGCCATTAAGTAAACTCACTTTGCACTGTGATTCACAGAATTCAATTTTTAAGAGTCATTTTGGAGAGCAGAGATACCTTCCTAAAAAAATTCAGTTGTCTTTACTAGAAAAGCAGGTCTTTGTATGTTGAATGCTACAACCTTGGCAGCAAAGCTCTTCAACACTGAAATGAAATTCATATTCCAGTGTAAAATTGCAACATCTTTGACATGGAACAGGACAGCTGTCAAAGAAGAAGGTGTAAGTTGTGGAATGGTATGTTTCTGATGCTTTTAAGCTCCTCGGCTTTGGGTCGTCTGATCCCCACTATGTACCTAAAGATGTCCTATACCAGTACCCGAGAGTCTGTGTTGTGAATGGTACAGCTTTCAGTGATGAAACAGCAAATATTGTGGTTTTTATTTAAAGTGATCTTTATTAGCCATTAGTTGCATTTCTACCTCAGCTAACTGCCCCTTGCTGACGCTACACTTTCCAGGACGTACATCTATTTGAGTATTGCAGGTAGAGATGACATTTCTTTGTTGGCCATGGGTTGTTCTCCTACACTGCCTTTCATAGCACTACTCCCAGAGGTAAATTTGCATTAGTGGAGCAAATGCATACTGGGAATGGTTCAGAGAACTGTTAGAATAACATTATTTATACAATTCTGATTATTATGCACCCCAAATTTTGTAAGATTTGAAGTGATGTAGAGGGAACATACTGTTAGTATCTTACATAATTCTTCCTGATCACTTAAAGAGTTTCTTAAAACAGCATCCCCTGGATGCCTGCTTTTGAAGTGTTTAACGAGGTATACGTAAAGAGGGTAATAATTATAATGGGGGTGTAATGAGCTTCACTATCAACGGGAGTCAAAGTACAGTAGATTTTTATCTCAGATAATGATTGTTATATGCCGTAAATGCACCAGCAAAACTGAAGAAACAAAGCCTTTGGATTACCTTTAGTGAAGGGAATTCACAAAAGAGAACATGAATTTTTATTCTCAATTTGTTATATGAATCTGACAGGTGTTAAACTGGTAAGTCAAGAGACATGAAGCCTCATGTATTGATACAGAAATATACAGAACAGCACATAAATTAGAACTTCAAATTCCAGCGTCTCTTGGCTACAGGTAACAAGAAACCACTTGTGTTTATGCAGTGAAACATCAAACTTTCCACACCAAAAGGACAAGCCATGGTAACCTGATCAGGCAAAATCACTGCCTCAGCTATAAGCAGCGGACTGCTGCCGCACAGGTAACCCAGGAAGCAGCAGACTCCACAAGCTGCACAGTTACCCTGAATGGAATGACCTTTTCCTAGGGAAAAGGCGGCATTTCTTTACAAGCCACAGTCACTCACTCTTCAGCCCTACAATCAGGAAGTTCCTAGTACTGCTGATGTGTTTTGTAACCTAAGTGCTGACAAGCTGGTCAGGGCCCGGGCTGAGCTCGCTGAACTTGCTCAGGACACTGACAGCAGGTACCACCAGCTGGTTACACGATTCATTCTGGTTAACAGGATTATTGATCTGTTTTGATGGGAAATTTGGGGGACCTCCCAGCAGGGAATTATGGGAAATTTCTTTTTTTATTCTCCATTTTGATCGTTCTGGGTGGGTTTCAGGTGGGATTTTGGGGGGGATCTGGTGGATTTTGGGGCTCCGCCATGTTGTGGGCGGGGCTCAGTGGACCCCCAAGGGGCTGATGGGAAATTTGGGGAATCCCCCCAGCAGGGAATTATGGGAAATTTTCTTCTTTATTTATCACCTTGATTTTTCTGGGTGGGTTTCAGGTGGGATTTTGGGGGAATCTGGTGGATTTGGGGGCTCCGCCATGTTGTGGGCGGGGCTTAGTGGACCCCCAGGGCCTGATGGGAAATTTGGGGACGTCCCAGCAGAGAATTATGGGAAATTTTCTCCTATTCTCGTACTCTCGAATCTCTTCTGTTGGTTTTAGGTGGGATTTTGGGGGGATTTGGGGGCTCCGCCATATTGTGGGCGGGGCTCAGTGGACCCCCAGGGGCTGATGGGAAATTTGGGGAACCCCCAGCAGGGCATTATGGGAAATTTCCTCTTATTTCCCTGCTCTTGAATCTCCTGGCTGGGTTTCAGGTGGGATTTTGGGGGGGATCTGATGGATTTGGGGGCTCCGCCATGTTGTGGGTGGGGCTTGGTGGGACCCCAGGGGCTGATGGGAAATTTGGGGACCTCCCAGCAGGGAATTATGGGAAATTCGCTTCTTTACCCCCCACTTTGACCATCCTGGGTGGGTTTTCGGTGGGATTTTGGGGGGGATCTGATGGATTTGGGGGCTGTGCCATGTTGTGGGCGGGGCTCAGTGGACCCCCAAGGGCCTGATGGGAAATTCCCCCCCTCTCTCCATCCTTCCGCAGGCTGACGTGGGGGGTGGTGACGCTGCTGCTGGGGACCCACCTGGGCGCCAACGTGGGGGCGCTGGGGGCCCTGCGCCTGCCCACCCTCAACCGCCCGCGCCTGCGGCTGGCCCTGGGCGGGGCCCTGCGGGGGGGCGCGGCCCGGAAGGGGGGGGGCGTGGCCAAGTGGCCCCTCCCCAGCGGGGGGGGCGGAGTCGTCGATGTCGCGATCCCGGGGCCCGACGACGTCAATCCCCGCGAGCCGCTGCTGCCGGGTGAG
>JAVSBS010004129.1:0-56526 GCA_033124195.1 Coracias cyanogaster | reverse complement strand
ACGTGCAAAATCAAGCCATTTCATCCTTATGAAGACAAAAAACTCTTGTACTAAAATAAAATTTGTGTTCTGCTTTTTTGTTCTATGTTCCATTTTTGCTACTGAATAATTTTTCCAGTGTATCTCAGACTGTCTTATGCATTTAAAGAAGTAATTTTATAGCTGAGAACAAAATTACTCTCTGAAGTTATTATCCTGAAACTAATTGAGAATTATGACTGGCTCCACTAAGGCAAAGAAGCTCAACTGGTAAGCAGTGAAGACTCACTCAGCTGATAACACAACTTGATTTTCAGCATTATGAGAAATTAAGTGAACAAACTCACCTAAGTCCATTTGAGAGCTCCAGCCTAATGTCATAAAGCTCTTGTTAGTAAACCACAAACCTGTCAAGGTTCCTTCACATGCTGCTTGGTGGCTTAATTATGTCATCATGATACTATGTTTTTAAATACATAGTTGATACATATATCAACAAAATTACAAGGAACTAACAGAAGAAGGAAGGTATGAACACAAGCTAAGTAAATTTAAAGCAAATTCATGAAGTTCCAAAAACACTCCTTCAGTATGAAGTACGTTCTTTGAAGTCAAATGTTATGTAAATGCAAGTTTACTCATTAGTCTTTTTCTACATCTCAGGGTTTTCTGTACTGCAACATTATCTGAAAACAAACAAAGCAGAACAAATAAAAGCCCTAATTCCATGTTTGTGAATGTTTTGCAGCAGCCAAATAGCTGCCTTGTTTTACCACATTCCTCCTCTTCAATTGCAAGAACTGACAAAACAAGTTTTGAGGAAACAACTGCTTTTGTAATCAGCACTGATCTCTAGAGGCAAACGTGTATCGGCGGTTGCCTGTCTCAGGCCTCTAGTATCCTATTTGCCTTCACCAGCTACCTGACTGCCACTCGCTGGCATTACCTGACCTGTATTTATATCTTACATTGACACAACAAGTATGCACTAGAAACTGTGAAGTACTTAAGTTAGGACCCACTTTTGAAAGTTCTCTGCTCAGTCCACCTACAACGGCTTACACCCACAAATCTACACAACTGATTTGCAACAAATAATTCAGCCAAAGTCTAAACCTTTTTTGGACTGTAGCTGTGGCTTTTCATGCACGCCATTGTAAACACCAGCTCTCCAATCCACTTACAGTCAGGGACAGTCTCTGAAGACGCATCATCTACTTGTAGCAACAGCCACGTGAAAAAAAGTACTTTGAAGCAAAACTTGTCTGCGTAGAGGAAAAAAAAAAGATCAGGAACCTCAAAGTTTGCACTACTCTCACAGCAGAGGTGCTGAGTATCTTACAGGACAGAGTTCAACCCAAAGCATTTCTCTACTGTGTGGCACTCAACAGAGTATTTGGAAAGTTGAAACAACAGAAAGGTTTATGGGCTTTCTAGGGGAAAGCTTCTATAAATAAATTTTTTAAAAATGAAGAGAAACAAACCGAAACTTTTTTTTCTGATACACGTTCCTCCTAAGCAACCTCCCATTAGGGCTTAGAACAAGACGTTTTGTAATCTTGGGATATGCTTCAAACAATATGCTTGGAAACACAGATTAATACTCATCAGTATCAGTGCTATATTTTAAAATAATGTCAAAGTCTTGAATACTACTGAATGCAAAATGCTCACTTCCCCTTTTATTACTACACACACAAGGTGATACCACGTGCAAATTCAGTTAATACCACAGCAGCTGAAGGCCAGCTTCTGTCACCAGGACACATATGTCAGATCCCACAGACTCCTCCAGGGGACATCTCCTATTACTGACCTTTTCTTCCTTAATTTGATTGCGTTTCCAAAAAAAGCGTGTTAAAAACAACATTAGAAATGCTAACAGAGTAACGTGCAGAGAAGTCAGGTAGAATTGAAGACAGCTTGTCCATCTCACCTGCAAGCCCAAACACAAGGAATCACTGAGGTGAACAACTCAATCCTCACTGCGCTGGGGTTTTGAAGTTTAAATGTACAGGGATGACTCGTGTGAATTTGAATTAATTCACCTATGAAAACCTAGTATGCAGTGCCACAAATGGAAATAAAAAGTTGCCCCCAACAAAGTGTATGGAAGGCTCTAATTGCATCTTTGCTTGCTTTTACAAAATAGACAATGCTTCATGTTAAAATACCATCAGCAGAAGAATCTAACCAGAACTCTTATCACCACTAAGTAATTTTTATGATATGTAAAAATCATATTCCCTTGCAAGCTAACTTGCAGACTGCAGCATGTCTCCCGAACAGGCACCGAGTAGTCAACCCCTCACATATCAAACTACCACTGTCATCAGCAGTCACACCGATTCTCAAACCAAAATACATTTGTATTCAGAATACCCTCCGCCTGAACTCCAGTTACCTACAAAAGAGCTGGTCTCTTGTCTGAAGCCACACGCTTGAGGCTTCCCAGGAAGCACAACATACAGTAGCAGGCATCAGCCGTAACTCTGGCAACCACAGGGAGGCTGAGGACAGTTGAGGAGGATTATTTGATCTTGGGCCTCATACGAGGAGATTGCAAGCTGATGAGGCTTAACTACTGTAATTTCAGTTTCGCATGGTGAGGCTGGGACAGACTTTATGTTCTAATTCAATGAAAAAGATCTCTTCTTTATAAATTAATAATCTATGCAATGTTCCCATCAAATACTCAAAATAATCATAACGCAGGATGGGTGGCTTGATTTTCTCATTGCTTTATGATACAAACCTGTTACTCCTAGTTTTTTGTGATTTACTAGCTACTGGACACAGCTGTCCTCATTTATTTTTCCCTATGATCTGTGACCACATCTTTCTTTCCCATAGAAAAATCTGTTGTATCACTTCTATTTCTTCTTAATTGAGGGAGCATAACTGTATTATTATTACTATTACTGTATGGAAATTCCACAAGCAGGAACAAGTTAAGTATACCTACACATAGAAGATCATCACCAACAAAAGGCTTTGCCATTCATACAGTAGGAACCCCAAACCTTACAGCACGCCTTGATTTTCCTTTGCCTAACATTTTCTGTTTCACAGTTTTCTTTTCACACATGCAGACATGTAAGTACTGCTCATACATCTTGTTTCTACTCACTTGTAGTTAGATGCCATACGACTGCTTTCAAGGTAGCACTTTCACCTATGTTTAGATTTAAAACCCAACCTTCAAGACAGGCTAAACTAAAAGAGAAATATTACAGGAAGGAACCAGAGGTACATCTCTTGTCACTAGCTTTCATGTCCAAGAGACAGTGGTAATGATGGACTTAAAAACTGACCTGTTAGGTCAGGGCTAAAGGGTGATCTCCAGAACAGCCTAGCACTGTAATTCTAAATAACCTGAACTGCTTTTTTTATTGCATCAGGAAGATGATCTTGACGACCAGAGCAATGACCAGGTTATGGCAGTCAGTATAGGAGAAAGCAAAGGTTCACAAATTTCTAGATGTGCTTCATTGTTTCCAACATCTCTGTACCATCCATGCTCCCAGTTTAGATGCTGCCTTGCCTTTGTCTCCTTGCCACTGCACAACATAAGCAGCTGAGACAGGGCAATCCAGAAACTGCTGAGCAGTAGGAGCTGGGGTAGAGACACAAAGCAAAGTGCATTCCTGCTCCTGCATCCATCACCTGCCCCGAGGCAACCTCTTGGATCTTCGTGTACCTCCTCATTCACTGCCCAATTTCCCAGTCCAAGCTGACTTCAGGGCTAGAGTTTTTAAATTCAGGCGTAGCTTGTTAGGGAGAGACCTCACTGATCAGGAGCCCAAGGAGCTACTGAACCTGCAGCCAATCAGCACATCAAAGACAAGCTGCCCTCTGAAAAGAAAGAATTCTATTCTTTGAGGCAACAGTCAGCTGTGTAATGCTAGTCAAGCAGCTTTCCCCACTGAGATCACTTAATTTCTTGCCCCGTGTCTTACCCTTTCACACCATAAGCTTTTAGGAGAGCAGTAACTGTCAATCTTGGCGTCTTTGATGGGACAAATTATTATTCATTGTATAGGATTTCCTATCATGTATACAAAAAAAAGATATATTTCATAGTCGTCACATTGAAAACTGATGCACCGCCAGGAACAATTAATGTTTTTTTATTATCGCTCAAGTAAGTATATACAGTCGTGGTTCAAGAACAACCCTCGGCTCTTTTCATCCGTAGATCAATGCAAATGTAGCTGGTAATTCAGCTGAGGTAATTCAGCTTTTGTGAACAGGCCATCAGCATGACTAGCGCATTAACAGCTCAGCCAAGGAGCAGCACTTAGAGGCATTCTTTTAAAGGTTAATGAAATGGCTCAATATGTACTTCAGCAGGGATTATTTCCAAGAAACTGGTTAAAGGCGAATGGGACTTACTTGGATTTTAATTTCAATTATAATCTGGACAGTTAATATAGGTGTTGCCTGATTGTGATGGATATATGCTTGCTCCTGATCCTGTTGTAACCTGCTTAGATGTGTTCAAATTAATTGTGTATGGTGTTACTGATCAGATTCCCTGGGAAAGGACAAAACACTCATATAACACAACTAATTCTCTAGGCTTATTGATTCTAAGTTCATAATCATTACATCAGTATAAATGCAGATACATAAAAGACAGATGTTTACTTGGTTCACAGAGAAAGCTCACAGTAGCCATAACTATTTAACATGAAAGCTGTACGATCTTATCTACCTAGTTTTATGATTTGGCCACTCACCAAAATCATTTTCTGACAAGGCAAATAAACGCATACACCCCAAACAGCCATTTGGAAGCATTCAGCATATTAATGCATTATTCACTGTAAGGACCCACTTTGGAGTCCTCCAAGGAATTGTCATTACGGACGGATCAAAGAGCATCTGTTCCAAAGGCCTAAAGCCTAAGAGAAGGAAGAGGTTCACCCAGGCAGCCTACCTGCTGCCACGCGGAAGCTACCATTGCCTTTCACATTGCTTCAGCCAGGCTTGATGTCTCTTGTAGGTTAATCTTCATCTCTGCAGTCCAGCTCTTTGAGGGCTTCTTAGAAATGCATCCCCAGAAAGATCAGACCCTTGAGGTGGAATTGCATCATTGTTTGAGTCGTAGTGCCCCAGGTTACCTGAACCCTCATTCACCAGTTCCTCAGCAAAGCCAACCACCCAGCAGTTCAGCTACAAAAGAGCTGAGACCGTACTGTAAATGCATAGATCCAGAGCAATTCTTTCAAAATTAATACTAATTGCACATGGGAATATAGCAAACAATAAAGGGTTAGAAGAAAGCAATTCTTCCAAATTCTTACTCTGTCTTCCTGAGCAGAAACACAAATGTTAGGGCCAACTTAGCCTGGCCTCCCTATCTTCTGAGAAGGGTTCTGTCTGCTGGAGTGTGCCTCTCAGTAATTTCTGGGGATTTTATTTTAACCAAAAATTCAGGCTAAGTCTACTGAAACTCCTCAACGCATGTCTGGTATCACATCCTGAGATACTGGAGATAAAATTCTAATCTGTTAGCACTCAGCACCGTCTACTAAATATTGTCAAACGGGTTATTTAAAGCTACTCCTTGTCTCCTGCAGACGTAAGATGTGAACTTAGCAAGAGATAACCCTTTGAACGCAAATAGCAAAGCAATGTGAAACAATAAGAAACATCAATAAAGAGGCAAACAATATTATATTTGTAGAAAATAACGTCAGAAGTTCCCAACAAAGAAATAATACCGCTTGCTTAACCAGCATGATTGCTGCCTATCTTTCCCCAGAGCAATGCTGTTACAGTATCACTTGGAAATTCTGAACTAAATGCTAGTTAGCATGAAGCGTTCAGTAGCGTGCCTTGTCACGTTTGTTGGTTTATGTGCTCGCCCTGGAAACGCAAAGCAGAATTTTTGGTCCGACGGTACACTATTTAACACAGATACAGATAGAGGCAAAAAACCCCTACCAGAAGTGGGGTTACAGAGTGCATGAGAGATGAAGCAGTATCTGTTTTGCTTCCTGCGGTGGTGTATTTCTCTGCAAGGGTTAGGAAAGAGCTGGCTGTGACAGAAGTGTTCTGCATAAGGAAGGAAAAGACAGAGCTCCACAATCACTGGAGAAATACCCAGGGATTGTTGGGGGGTGTTTATGTTATTTATTTGGCTTTATTTTTAGACTGGCACCTGTTTTACTATTCTGGATCTTATTATTAGTGCTCGATACTTCTCTATTGTGTGCTGACTTTATGGAAGCATGAGGTAACCTAAATTATTTTAATTAAAATTTTTGTTTGCATCTCCAAGGTTATTTAATAACTTTCTATCCTACTGCTCTAACTGTACATTACTATAACTTTAAAAGGCTTTTTTAAAGTCCTTAGTTTCTGTTATTATTGTAAATTAAATAACTATGGGTACTACATAAATTAAACACAACACTTGGAAACAAATCTTACAGTATCTGCTAGGCAGAATTCCCAATTAAATTAAGAAAGTTTCACCTGAGCTGTGCCTAAATAAGAGCTAGAGGAGATGGCCACAGTTACCAGCTACCAACTCTTTAATAATAAATAATAATTCTTAAAAATCATTCTAATGCACATACTTGTTTTTTCCAATATCCTTCTTCTCTAGGTATCACTGAAAATCATCTGCCAGTAACACTTAGAATCTATTCAAGATACACCAAAGTGAGCTCAATATTCTGTATCGACAGCAAGAAATTTAATTACTTAAAATCCATAAGCATATGGGGTTTAAGAATATAGTTATGATAAACCACCTCACCTTTTAGATTTTCTATTACTCAAGCACTGTCTGCTCCTAACAGCTCATCAGATCAGGCACCCTCAGTGGGAATACACAGTTGCACCCAACGGCAGACCAACCGCCACATTTTTAGTCTCTCCTTGCGTATTTTACTCATGTAGACCAGCTTTCTTCCTTGCCTTTCTGTGAGCAGCTCAAATCCAAGCAAGTGGGAGCTGCGCAGGCCCAAAGACAAAAGCTGTTGACAAGTCCCAACTGTGGTACCTGTTCCACAGGAGCAGATCATGACAGCTACACGGTAACGAAGTCAAAGGAGCCTGTCTCTCCAGGAGCTGGGAGACATGTCAAAACACAATTAGGAGGCACTGAAAAATTTGTCTTCATGAGGGAACTCACTCTGCACCATGCTAACCATGCTCATGACCTTCCTATCTAAGACCTCATCTATGTGAGCTGATGAGTGTGTAGGTGTGCATGAACTTTCATGCATGTATTTGCACATATTGACTGGCAGAACTGTTAAGCTGTTTTGTAATCATGTGAGAGCTGTAGAAAAGCACTGGTGGATTTATTGTGGTGTCTATGTGCATCTTTAATACTGCCAGTATGTCCTTCTCCACAGTGTTACATTATTTATTTGACTCAGACAAGGACAAAGTATTTTTAGTTCATGATATAAAATCTTCCTAAAAACAAAAGAGAAAAATTAGAAGTAATCACAGATAATATGAAAAGAATAAAAAATACCTGAAATTCAGCAGGAATATATCTCTCTACTGTGTGGAGAGATCCCAAGGGAGAAAGGGCTGGGGAAGAGGAAAGTCCCTCATGCATAAATCTCTTCTGGAGATTAATTCAATATAGTGTGCACCTCTGTGGATTAAGAAACTCCAAATACAGAAAGTATGCATTCACCTGCTCATTTTCTCCCAAATAGGGAAAAAAGGCGAGCCTCTCAAGAAATACCAAGACAGAAACAAGAATCTCATCTTTTGAACTCATTAATGAGCCTAACAACGGACTGTTCTCTTTATGGCTCTGAAAACATCCTCCTGTTAAAATCAGCTTGCATGGTACTGTCATGGGTGCTGATCTGCATAATGTTCTGGTAACACATGCAGTTTCTTTCTCCGAACAAAAGATGCTGGTTTTGTAAATTAACTTGAAATCAATCCACTAAAACTTGCTTACAATGAATAGCTGCATTACCAGACTATCTTTTCATAATTGTTCGTTTATATTCATCTTGAAGATCAAGATAATTTATACTATGAAATGAAATGTTCCTTGCAGCTCAGAATGATCGAGTTGTGCTTTGGACAGCCATCCTCCAATAGCCTTGATGGCCCTTCCAAACTGCCAGGAGGTTTATACACACTCTGTGCCAGCTAGTGCCTCATTTTTCCTTTCAGAAATGCAGTTGGCAATAAGTAAACTGCAGAAGTTCTCAAGTCTTCTAAACCCTGTTCTCAGCTAATTGTAAGTGCTTTCTTTTTTCTTGCAATTTGTATGCAGTTCGTTACACTTCAGCTTTTCTTCTTGGCCATGATAAAACTTGAAAAAGTAGTTCACTTCTTAATTAAAAGCACGTTTTACATTGTTTTAAGGTTTTGGGAAGTGCTTTATCTTTATTGTCTTTTGCAAGGGAGGGTATATGGAAAAAACAAAACAACCAACCAGCTCCGTTTCTATCTCTGTTGCCTGCAATTGTGAGGGCTTTGTATTGATAACCCAGATGGGCCCTTCTAGTCTTACATTCCTTAAAAAGGACACCAAGTACTGTAAACTGGTGCCACACGGCATACAAAAATCACAAACTTCTTTAAAACGTCATGCAGTTCTTGAGCAAGTATTAGCCCATTAATGCAGTTTCACTATATGTACAATACCATTTTCAAATGCAGTTTGTGTTAAGATCTGAAATCAGAAAATTAAGCCAGCTCTACCATTAAACAGCAGAGGCGTAAATACCACGTCTCTCATCCAGAGCTGCAGCAGAAGTCATATGATTATTGAAAATATGTGCAGTCCTGACAACAAAAAAGCAACCATTTTCTTGGACATTACGATCCTAAAAATAATCACAAATATGTATTTTTGTGTGGAGGTATTTGACAATTAGAGGAAAGGCAACCCTCCATCACTATTACTATCATCTACACCTTCTTCTCAAAGGTTTTACACCTTTTTGCCTAACAGCTCTCTTCAACGACATGTCAGCATGCCAGCAAGCACAGTGAGGTCCTGCACGCATTCTCATCGTTCATGGAAACTACGCTGATAGTGGGTAGCTCAAGACTTTCAGATAGATAACCCTGACTACCCAAAACCACCATTAACACGACGCCAACAAAACATAAATAATTTCAGTAGAGATCCAGGCCAGCCTGGTTTGGAAGCTAGGAATAAGATAGCAAGGAAACATATGAAGAAAAGCCTCAAATCAAGCCTGCAATAAATATGGAGATGCACACTGGAAAATTTAATACACATTTGTGTAACGGTCAACAAGGAACTGGAGCACTGTTAGGCATCTCTTTCAGGGTACACTGCTCACAACTGATCCTTCTCAGGGATCCAGGCCAGGTAACCAAACCTCCAGTATGGCCTCTAAGAACGCATTTGAGAAAGCACGAGTTTGTAAGCAAGTAGCAATTAGATTAAGAATGTTTGTCCTCAAATTCTGAAATGAATTCTTCAGTATGAAGTCTTATCAAAGGCTTTCTTATTGAAAAGCCTTTCTAAATCACCTTTGTTTTCACAGGAGGGATTTTTAGAAAGGACAAAGAACAGTTTGGTACTCAACTGCCTTTGAAAATGCCTTTCATAGAAAGCCACCAGGGAAGTCATTCAGTGTCACTGTTCTGACTTTTTCCAACACTACAAATCAGTGCTTTGTTCCTCCTCTGCAGCAAGAAGCACCATAGATTAATTCTTGGAATTAAGAATGAAAGGTATCCCTCCTGACACACAAAGTGTCGAAGGTGGGATTTTCTGGTCTCCTTAGAAGTCATAAAAACCCTCCATCTTTACCTCGCAGGCCTCAGACAAATTGATCCCAGTTTGTAACAGTGGTAACAACCCCGTCCCTCCCTGCCAGACGCAGGCTGACCTACTTAAGCAAGATAAACAGAAATTTAAATAAATAACAATTTTTTAAAACAATCACAGGAAACATGACAAATTCTTGAGAAGTATCTGCAATAAATGGTAGTGGAAAGAAACCACAGCAATAAGCAAGAGAAACTTTGCATCAGTAAAAGAATTCTTTGCATGCTCACATGGGAAAGAAAGTACCAGGCTGCCACAGCCACTGTGAGCAGCTGCTAAGGAATAATTGCACACTGTTTGGATCACTTTTTCCCCTGAGTTTGATGACTAGAATACTGACAAGTTCAGTGACTGCTCCACAATAGGGTTTACAAGAGAATAATTGACTTCCTATAACTCAGTAATGTATGGTAAAACAATCAGTAACACTTCAAAATTTAAAATGCTCCAGCTATTCAAACCACTGCAAACACTGAACAAAAACCTCATTCGTACAGCTTCTGTGAACTAAAGGAAGATCTGGATGTGGCATGCATCGGATGCATGCCACAAATGTGGAAAAAATCCACAAAGTAATTTTACAGGATGCAGTAAGATTGTTTTCCTGTCGTCACCAGAAAAAAAAGCAACAAGTGCTGAAGAATTATGATTAAAAGCCAAATAATCCAAGATGTAACAAAAAGATGTGTGCCTGAAACAAGTCTTTAGGAACACAAGTCCTTTTGAGGGTATTGAATCCACTGTGAAAAGACATTCCAAGCATTTCACCACCTTGAAGAGGTTTCCAGTAAAATCATTAATTTGCAAGAGCACATTCAGTTTTAAGGGACTTGCTCCCAACTAGTGGGACAAGCAATGATACACAAACCTCAACTCAGCTATTGATCTGTGTACTAGAGAAGTGTGTATATGTAGACATCAAACTTTAGGCTACGGGATGCTAGTTCTACCTTTGGGAAAATAAATTTTTATATAAAAGGGAAATGCAAATTTTATATAAACCAGGTTATTAGAGAGGAATTTATTTTTAAGGTTTAGTATCAGCTTTAGACTGAGATCAAATATCATTTGCAAGAGATAGGGACTTTATGCAGAATCCATGTTCAAATGTCAGCCTTTGAAAACTGATCCACTTCACTCTTCAAGGTCACTACTGAATTGGAAATACTTTACAGTAATCAGTTCTATTAAAAAAGAAGAAATAGGAATACAGTTGCTGCTAAAATGCTTAACTACCATGTGATACAAATTGAAGCAGAGCCAAAAGGTTATTCTGAATCTCAGGAGGCCAGGAAGCTTTAAGAAAGAGTCAGGAGAAACACTTGCATAATTTTTACCTAAAAAAAGAAAAAAAAAAAATCTAGAGAAAACACAAGGTCAGTCCATCATTCTCTTCACATGTATAAATAAAAGTTGTACATAAACGCTTTTTCTTTTTCCATAGAATATATATTAAAAATATATTTATGCAAAACATGTACATAATACATGTATGTACACACACACACATATTATCCATATACACATACCTTCCCTATTTTTTAAATTTGTTTTGGAGGGTCTGCAAATGAAGACTGAGCCAGGAAGATGCTTTTCCCTTCTTTATTTTCTTTTGAACTAAACCTGTCAATGCAACCCTTTTGTCTAACTTGATTTATTCTATAGACTGAAGCTACAGCCAGATGAAGCTGTAGAGTTTTCAAGTAGGACCCTAATTAAGAAAACAAAAAAAATATTGCCAAGCTGTTAAGGTAAAGCCTAATGAGCGCTCTGAAGAGAACCATATCTCTCACAGGAGTATTTAGTTCACAATAATCAGAGTACATATTCCAAACAGAAGCTCTGTTTTTAAAATGGGTATTCCACCTGCCTCTAAGATCAGCTTTCATTTAAATGAAAGCGTGAACTATTCCTTAAATTTATGCTTCATTAAAATGAAGTTGGTACAGAATAATAATATTTATACAAAAAGGAGACAAGCTGGGGTGAAATTGTGTTTTTAAAACTGTATGGAAAGCTGTTGATGTACAATATTTACTTTCTTCAAGCTACCTCAGCTGCTTTCCACTGTTATCTCTTCAAACAATCTCTAAGCATCTCTTGTTTAAATTCTCTAGTATCAGCCCACAAAATCATTTAACTAATGATTTGTTCACTTTCCCTACTTCCCCCACAGACTTGTCAACATGGTCCCTTAGCTTTTTGTCCTCGACAGAATCAAGGAAATACTAGCCCAAACTTCTCCAGTATCCAGACTGCCCAAGGGAAATATTAGTCTAAACACCTCCAAAACACAGTAGAAGACAGTAAAATCACTCCGAAAAATAGGCAAGGAGAAAGCAAAATCCCCAATTTTGGAAAGAGTCAATATTTCACTAAAGCAGCAGCACTCAAAACCACAGGAGGACAATAGGCAGAAAGGTGTAACAACAGGGCTCTCCACAGTGCAGCCACATCACAACTTCATCTGTTGACACTGGGGGGGATTCTCATTTCAGGCTGCTGGCAAGTTTCTGCTCTCATTTCCCCAAGCGCACTTACCCCAGCGAGCTAGGATAAAGGTCAGAGAAGCAGCAAGCACCCAGTTTGCCTTAAAAGGATTGCAGAATAATTATTTCAACTGCAAAGGGTCTTTCCTAATACATCTATAAATCACATCTGAATGATGAGGGTATGTGTTACTGAAGTCAAAGTTTTGCTCTATCAGATGTATAGAAAAGCCCCAGCTGCTAAGTTTGGAACCGTCACATTGCAACTCTAGATTTGAACTTGGGTCTAACACCCTTTACTGCTAGCCTTTCACATTTTTAGTTGCCACTTTCAAAAATTCACGGTCTTCTATTGTATTTGTTCTCCTTTTTAGTATTTTATATTAAGTTGCTGCTATAAATAGAATTAGGCAAGTGCTCATATAGAAAAATGGTGCTTTTGCAAACATCTTCAAAATACGAACTACCAAAATATGAACAAAAAAATAAAAAGGTGATTCATGTAATACAAGCCTGCTATCCGTATAGATACTTAGAAAGAAAACGGATATATTTGTTGTAGGAGTGAGGAAAAAGATCAGCTTAAAGGATTTCTCTCCTAGCAGGCACTCTGCATGTGGTTACCTACCTACCACACCAGCCTTTCTTTTTGTACACTAACTCAGGGTGCCTTTTCCATGTACCATTCCAGAGAAATCGATAGTCCCATGTGACAGTATGCTCCAACTGCTGACATTATGATCACAGATCTTCTTATGCGAGTCTTTCACAGAAGACATTTGTAAATCTCATCCATTTATATTCCATAAACTGTGAATTTACAGAAACGTGCTGGAAGCGCCTCTCTCCCTTCTGATGTGAATTCTATCCACCAGTCTTCAGATCCTTTTATTTACTCATCAAAACTTGTCTGCTGTTCTGTGCAATTAGATTCAGACTGTCTTGATGTATAGTCATGCCAAGTATAATACCAAATGAGACACATGTCTTCTCGTGCCACAAAAATCTCAAAACTCCAATGCTATAACACTGCAATATTGTCATCAGTCTTCTCACACTGGGGCACATATTTCCAGACACAAACATATACCTATGGCCCATAATCCTGTTCTTTTTCTGACTTACTCTCACCTTAACCCAATATTTTGTTCATATTTAAATCCTCATTTAGAATTTTCAAGATTTATCTGTTACATCTTTGAAGTAGCATTTCTTTTCTTGAGGAGAGGAAAGAGAGAAAAGAAAGAGGGAAAAATATTATTCTGCTTTTTCTAGTGATCATAATCAGAGAAGCAATGCTGGCAAAATAAACCACATAAAATGAAGAGTTAAAAAATTAGGTAGGTGCAGGGCATATGTTACAGAGTGTTTTCCAGAAAGCAGAAAAAAGCCCTTTTATTACTGACTGCAAGGAAAAAGCACCCAGTGTCCAGTTGAGATCCTTGTATTATTCACCTAATTTTACAAGCAGATACTGCAGAAAGAGGAAATTTATGTTTACATATAGATTCCTGATTCTCTGGTTCAATAAAAATCATTAAACATTTGATTCCTCCACCTCTATTTTAGCAATTTACAGATAGAATCAAACTGTTAAAAAAATTCACCTGCTGACAATGAGTATGAAAGGCTTTGGGAAAAAGCTCAGCATGTTTCCAAGATCAATGGATCAAGTGCTTTCAGAACCCAGCAGCAAAAACCAGGAATCTTGACAAGAGCACTGCAATCAGAGCGCTAATGGAACACAAGCTGCCATCACAGTACAGACAAAAGAGGTGAAATGCTATTATTGTTTGTTATTACTAAACCCTGCATGCCTGGATACCCATTTGTGCATGCAAACACTTGCAGGGCATAAGCTTCAAGGAAAATAAAACTACACGAGTATAAGCATAACCAAAAACTGTAACACGAACACGTAAATTAAGGAGAAAAATCTCACAGCATAAGTTCTCCTTGGTAGCTGAGAATGTAACACACAGTGAAATCAAATCCTGGGAGAGAGTCTGCAGCTCAAATGTTGTAGTCTCTTTCCAAGGTCCCCAGCATAGACTTCTGCTTCTACCCGTTCATGCTGAAGTGTTTTAGAGAATCGCGGAACAAAACCGAGAATGTCTAATGACATCTTTTACATATCTGCTAGTCTTTTTATGGTAAAGACACCATATGTGATTGATCTTACTGCTCATCTCCTTACACTGACCACCTTGTACTTTGCAGCATTTTATCAGCTCTCCCATCCATGTTTAATATTACTTTTACTGCTCCTTTTTTTTTTTTTTTCATTATTTATATACTTCTTTCTTTCTCCATTACAATCATCATATTGAATTGAGCTCTTGCTGTCTATTTTAATGGACTGTTATAAGAGGTTTGTTATACAAATATACTTTGAATAACAAACACACTCAAATTCCTGGTATGCTAGGACCAACCCTATCCAATATGTCACAATGAATTACGTTGATAATGTTGTAGATGAATTTTTTCAAGATGAGCTGTATTAACATTATTTTAATTCTTGAGTACTAGCACTACACTCTTCCTAGCTAAACATGTTCAGCTGCATTCTTGTAAAATAGCATTAGAGACTGACAGTTACATAAAATGTCCAAGTCCCCAGACAACTAACATTACTAAAATGAAATTTTGAGTACTGGCATTAAGACAATGCCTCTCAAAAAAAAGAAACAATAACTAAAGAATTTGGTGCTTCCTTAAGTACAGCTACCTCATTACCAGTACCAATGTCCACATAAGACAGTCAGACAGTTTAGGGTTTTTTGTTTTGTCAACAGCTAGCAAGCTCTGCTAGCAGGGCTGAACCAGCCAGCCTTCCCAACAGCAACTGCAAGGAATCTGCAGCACTGACACCTGTCAGGCAGCGTCACAGGAAAACTGGGAACTACCTTCCCCTGATAGCAGAAATTACAAGCACATTAGAGAGGTCTTAACTGTTTTCTCAGACACACAGTTCAACTCCAGCTTTTTTTCTTGGGCAGTAATTAAGTGAGGTAAATTTTATTCTTAGATTTTAGAATTGCATAGGGATACTCAGCAGACTTTACTATCATCTTGGGAAGTCCTGATCACACAACTCTGCTGCGCTGGCTTTAAATATTCAAGGAGACTCCTCTGAGAGCAACTCATTGCGGATTTAATATGATGGGTACATTTTTACTATAATCCCCACTGCCAGCACTGAATTGTGATTAACTGTTTCCAGCACCTTCTTTGTGATTTTCTCCTTCACTCTTCCTTGGCTTATTTAGTAATATACCATCTCCATTTTAAGTACATCTTTCAGGATTTAAGCCTGCCAGCAGCTCAGCACATAAAGATTAGCACACGAGCACATGCTAGCATCAAGCTGCAGACTCCAAGGTTCTGGTCTTTATTTGACAAATGAATCCACTACAGGAAAAGTCAAGTGACAATCTGCTGAAAATATTCCTGAAGAAAATTGGAGTGGATAAAGGGTACCACATGCTAAAGAGGAGGCATCTGTTTATTAACTAGATGTTGTAATATGCTTTCTATTTTTACAATGCAGTTAGAGTTAATATTTATGAGGCACACTTTCAATCAGGTGGCTAATTTCCGCATTCAGACAATCTGATGCGCTTTAATTCAGAGGCATGTCTTCACTCATGCATCAGAATACCAAGCTCATTTCCTGTGGAGTGGAAGGCAGGTAGATGTAGTGCCTACAGTTACCACTTAAATCACATTTCCAGGTGTTCTGCCTAACAATGCATGTCGTCAAGAGTAAAGTAGCCCGCGTGAGCTGATTTCCTGTGATCCACAATTTAAAGTTTTGTATTAACCACTAGTTAGGGCTAAAATTTTCAGACTCCTTTCAGGTGCACAAGACTCATCTAGCTGTCATGTCCTGCTGTTGCCTGGCTTCTTCCCATTGAAGTACCTGGAAAAGTTGCATTAGTCTCCAGAGAAAGCAGATTTATACATACTGTTTTACAAAGTTACTACATTCGAGGCCTGCTCAGTTCATTAGCTGATACAACCACATGACTGTTTTTTGAAAAACAGAGTCTTCCTCCAAGCTGGGTCACAAATGTAATAGCTGAGTTCTTTTGAAGACAGCAGCAGCAAGCATTCAACACTAACATTGTGGTCATTCTACAGGGCAACAGAAGTTTCAGTTGAGTTCTAGCTGCAGAATTTGGCCTTATGCAATTCAGTTTTAAAAGACCAACAGAAATTCAAAATTGATGATGTAAGATTAGAGCCAAAGGCTTCTTTGCTCATGAGAATAATTCTGCAGAGTTGATACGTGGTTATTGATGTTTTCATCAAGTGAAAAGTTCATTACATTTATACAGTTAATCAATACACAATCCCTACAGGCTACAGCCTAAAAAATATAATCTGTTCAAGGGAATTCTATAAAAATACAAAAAAGGTGAGTTTTAGTAACATAGCTCCAGATCCTTCCCCTCAGCTTAATTAATTCAGATGTTATACAGGCAAGGACGTGGGCTGTGAAAATCTTTGTTCAGTCAGGATTACAACTCCCGTGCTTTCACAGTCAAATTTTAAGGGCAAGGAGCTGGCCTCAACTGCTCAAGGAGTTCGTACATCATATGGCGTCACAGGAACATAGCTTACTGGGCAAATGGGGCAGTTCGAGACAGCTCGTATCTATCAGACATATATCCAAGACGGGCAATTATGTGCATCACACATAAAATATGCATATATCACACAAAATTAGAGTTCATTAGCTCTGTATTGTTTCTGTCTGCACTATGTGTTGATATAACAGCTGTTATGCAGCAGCTTCTAATTAGATTTTCTGCACTCAGCCCTCTTTCTCTAGTTCAGCCTCATTAACATGATGCTTGCAGATGTCAAGAACAACTTCATCGAGCGTGGTGCAACATGAAGATTTAAATACATGAAGCTCTAGCTGCCATCTCAGAAAAACACTCCCAGAAGAAACTACTAGTTGACAGGAGTCTTAGTTATCTGTAAACTTCAATTCATAAGTCTCCAGCATACACAGCTGCACCCAGTAGATCTAAACCACAATCCACATGTTTTGGTCTGAAAAGCCTCTATCTACTAACAGACCAACTTAGTTGCAATATTTTTAAATCCCTTTTATAATTCTACGTATCTAACAGCAATAGATTTTGTTACCTTTTTGGCTGAGATCTTATGTTTTAGCTGCATTTTCAATATTTAATAATAAACACTGACAAAGTGCACTTGCTGCTGTGCTGAACATGTCTTAGTTTAACTGTGGTCTGGAAGGAAGGAAACCTCACTGGGACGTTACAGAAGTGCAGTTACCATTAATTTCACTTCGTTGCTTTATGCCTTGAGCAAAAATCAATATGCAAAAACATTGCAATTTAGATATTTTTAATTAGCTGTTACTGAATTAAAGACTGTCTTCTTTAATATGGCCCAAGAAAAATCTAAAGAGACTATAAATTTTGCAGCTGCGTGAGCTCTATGATGCTTTCATTCTAAATCTTCAAGAGTAGCATTTCTAGTGCGCAAAGTAATTTCTCAGTACCTTGAAAGTTAGCAAAATATCCCACAGAATTTCCACTTAGATAACCAATCCATAGCCTTCCAAGGAAGTTCAAGGGAGTAAACTTAGCAAGCTCACCATGTTAGAAACAGCTCTGTCTGTACTTCACGTGTGTGTGTGAGGGGAGGATTGAGAAACAAATACAGCAGCATGAGAAAAAAGAAAAAAAAAAAAAAAGAGCTGTTTAACTCATAGAAACAAATACAGCAGTGGGGGGAGGGGGAGAAAAAAAAAAGAGCTGTTTACTCATAGAAGGGATTTGCTTCAAGAAGTGAGTAAGTTTGTGAAGGTATTAAAAGGTGCTTTCCAAAGCAGTCACTAAATAAAAACATTCAAATAGGACAACATTGTAGAATTGTAACATAAAATTCTATTAAGAAAAAGGTGTCGTCTTTGGTATTTGACAAATACCTAAATATCAGCTGTAGGTAAATGTAGAAAAACCAAATATAAGCACAGAAACACACTTAAAGTAAATTTTATCCTGCATCACTGTCTCATGTGTTAGTTTTGCTAGTGGTCCTCTTGTGAAGCATTTTGCTTATCCCCGTAAAGCAGAGTACAACTCCAGCACCTTTACAGAGACAGCTAGGTGGGAGGCAGAATTCGAGTCAGAAGCCGCTCTTCTTTAGCATATCACATCCATTTTATAATCCATTTTTCACGGAACTTACTATACACTGTGTTTTGAAATGCCAAGTTCCCTCACACTCCACAAAAATAGCAAACTGTAGGGTGCACTCAGAGGAAGAAGGGAACAACAGAAAGACCAGATTAATGCATAACATTAAACATACAAATAGTATAATATAATGTAGATGAAAGCTTCAAATAGTGCACAGCCACTCGGAAAGGTACCTCCCTACCTATCACACAGAGCTTAATTTCACAGCATCCATCTCTGTGTGGCTACACCCCAGGGAACAGCGTTGGCATGGTAACTGCAGGCTCTACCGCTTCCTTTTTTTCCTATTAGCAGTCATACCAGTTTTTTTGTTAGCTTCAGGATCGAGTAAATTTAGACTGATAGCACCGGCTATTTGGGGCAAAAGGGTGAAGAGGGGGTTTGTCTGAAAACAAAACCAATCTGCAAGAGGCAGAAGCTTAGGTTTAAAACAAACAAAAAACCCCACACCAAACAAACCACATAAGGAGAAGTTCTACATGGCTGTACTCCTCCAAACAGTGTCGGGCTGACCAGAGTCATGTTAAGGACAGAATGGGTTGGATTCCATTTTTCCTCCGGTGCCTTCATTATTAATTTTAGTAGAAAAGCAGAAGAGGGGTCAGATGTGGAAAAAGTCTTTAAAAGACAGTTCAGTTCATTTTAAAATTATTTTTGTAAATGAGGATGTTTTTCAAGTAAGTTTGACCCTAAGGTACCTTAATAGCCATCAGATCTGTAGATCCGGTTTCATGTACAGGAAGAATACCAGGTTAAACGTTTGTAAAGCAAAGGAAAAATGTGTCTCATACCATGCTTCCATTGTTTTTATCACAGAATAGCAACTTGCAGACTAATGAAACCCTCCAAATTAGAAGGCTCTCAGAAAAAAAGGTCTGGAAATCACACTGCAAAAATCACAATGCATATGGTATAACCTTAGCCCTAACTGTCTCAAGAATTCCCTCAATGACCGAGTGAATTATTTCCTAGTACTGTTGCCCCTTTCCACACTTGACCCAGTCAGTCACATGGTACATAGAAAATAATAGAAGAATTCATCAGGCAACACTTGTAGTGGACGTGCTGTGGAGATGGGAAGGGGCTATAATATATCCCCATGAAAAATACTGAGCAAATGAAGTTATCTTATCAACCTAAAGGTTTTATGTAACTTTCTCTTTTATACGTGCAAGGGTTTACCCAGTAGTTAGAAAATATGCTGAATAAAATTATTCTCTAGGCATTTCAGACACCTATGATATGTGATATCTTTGCACCACCATGTAGTAGTATCTCCACCTTTTCTTGCAGAAACAAATGGAGAACATGATTCTGATACCCTCTAGAAATTTCTCTGACTGTCAATTAGACGTGCTGTCACACTGCTATCTCAACCACGTTTTGTTCTTCTAAAGTGTGTCTTGCTTGCCAGATGATGATGTAAGAAAGAGAGCAAAACCAGATACGCTTTCTTTTTTAAAAGTCAAATCTGTGTCCAATGCGTTTTATCCATTTCTTTCATACTGCAGTCTAGGCGACCATTAATCAAATCTCAACTTCATTCTTTCCCGGTTCCTTACAGCTTTTTAGAAAATAAGAAAAGCAGTATAATTAACAGAAGTGTCTTGGCCGCTTGTAAGATCTCTCTCAGTTATTCCACTGTACCTCCCCTATTCACTAAAACATTACAACTCTAAAACCACTGTCCTTTCTTGCTACCCAGCAATAAAGCTGAGCTTCCTCAACAGCATTCAAAGTGCTCTGGCCACCATCGGTGGGGACAAGTGGATGTGGAAGTAATTCCATGTTCACGTTCACATAATCTAACAATTGCCATCTGACAAAGAGAAGCCGTAACGCCTGGGCACAGAGTGCTGCGTGCCTGACGCCTGCAGAAAGAGCATTTCTAAGGGCTGCAGTGTGCGCGGGGGGTGGGCTGAAGGGTTCATGCTATATGTTACTGTTACTTTACTGTTCGATTTTGTAGAACTGAAGAAAGTACAACCAATTGTAAGCCAACACTAGAGCAATCTCCTGTCTTACTCGGAAGATGAATACTTTAAAACAAATTTTGCCCCTCCCTGATAAAATCCTTTTACAGAAAACAAGAAGCTAAAAAAGATTGGGGTATTATCGGAGTTAAAAACCAAGTGTTTATGATACAAAGAACTGAATCAGCTTGGTGCATTTACACTTTTAGTACCAGGAAAAAAATTAAAATATGCAAACTTGTTCTGATTAGTACCTATAATTTCCACTTTTCTGGAGAGCCCAATTCTCACTAGTGAAGGTTATTGGTAGCATACTAATTAAGCAGGTATGGCCAAAAGCCAATCAGGAACCCAAATAAGTATTTAAGAGCTTTTCTTCTTGATTGAACAATAAGGTCCTTCACCTCCACTTGAGCTCAGTTCAGCTTCATAAGCCCCACTCTGCATGGCTCTGCTGTTTCTTGAACGGTACGAGTCCAGGCCTGCTCAGTGTGGGTTAGCCAGTATTCCTGACTCACTGAGTTCTCTACAGGAGCTGCACGGCAGCTTTGGAATGAATTTACCTGCTAAACATCTGATTTCTTATGTGGACATTGAGAGTGAAAAAAAAAAAAAAAATTACTTTCCCATAAAGTTTAAGAGATAAGTTGACCAGAAACATCTTCTTTAAATATTATTACAGAAATCAATATAATAATCTACTTTTTGTAATTTAGCATTTTTAATGACACGTTACTAGATGTGGCCATTTCAGTTTGTGTGAGAGTGGACAGCTTTGGTGCACAAAATCGAAGCGCAAGATGATCTTCAAAAAACCTAGTGGCGAAGGAGTTGACTTGCAAAAGGCAAATTTAGAACTTGAAGCAATTAAGGAATCGTCTGCCTTTTTCTATTGTCATTTTCTTTTTAATAAAGGTTAGAATTGTAGGCAAAAGTGTTCGCTTGCTTCCATAGCTACGGTAGTTCCACATGTAGAATAGCGTGCTAAATTTAAAAATCAATGTTTTTAGATTTAATGGAAAGTATATAATGGCAAGTGAACATGAATCATAAATAAGACATAATTCATTTTGGAGCAGTCCATGAAACATTTGAATGACAGAAGGCCAAGCAACTACAGTATCCACATTTCAATGCAAGATGATCTCTCAGCCCCTAGAAACTTTTACAAAAAAGCTCAAACCCTGCTCAGGCAGATTCATCAGTTTATTTTCCATGCTAAGAATGAATGACTAAGGCTAAGACCGTTTCTTCTTGTTATCTAGGAAGGCTGGGACCAATCAAGTAATGAAGTTTGTATTATATAACCACATCCTTTTAAAATCCAGAACAAAGAATCCTGTTCTGCACATGACCAGGTTCTATTCCCTGCATTGTTTTTTGTTTTGTGGTTTTTTGGGTGGTTTTATTTTCCTAAATCACTAGGAAATTTAGATGTATTTGTCACATGGGAGTTACACATCTATATCCTAGTAGCAAACTAGCAGTCTGTTCTTATCTTTCTCATACAAACCCAATTCTTTTTACAAATAAGAAAAACCCAAACTGCCAGCAACAACAACTTTACCTTATTTTTAAGACAAAATACTATGTGGAGTTTTAAAACCAAATGCTAAAGCAGTTAATATTTAAGGAGCGCTCAAATTACGTAAAACTATATGTAAAGAAAATACTGCATAGAAGACCTAGTTATCTCTGGAAGTTTCTTATCCAAATCACTGTTAGACCAGATTGATTATCACACTGAGATTTGACGGCACATGATGGGACCTCACAAATACCACAGGCTATTTGTAAATATTTCTGGGTTCTATATGTAATATTTCTTTTCATATACATGCTAGTCTTCACTGTCTAAATTATTAGGACCAAAGCCATTCAATAGAACCCCTTACAACATGTTATTTCATACCATGGCCTAATCATATGCTATATCAAAATAAGATTTGGTAAAGGCAGTACAGGAAACAAAGGAAATAAGATTACACTAATCAAACACTGAATAAAGAATGGAATGACTGCCTTAATTCAGGCAATTTGAATTATTAATGAACTGTTTGCATCTGTAGAGATTTACTCTATTAGAAAGATTTCCTCTACCATCTGGATCAGGAAATTGGAACCTCAGCTTCTGAAAGGTCAGATGCAACAAGCTGGAAAGGACTGCTCTTTTTCAGAACTTATTTCTTTGACTCAAACAAAATTACCAGAAAGTCCATCCTCAGAAGTGGGTAACAAACTGCCACAGTAAGAAGAGTGGGATACTGAGCTAGCGAGCTAAGGACATGGTTCCCAAAGTAGTCTCAAACACGGTAAGGAGATGGCGTTTCTAGCATGGAAATACCACAGCAGCACAGCAACAGGTGCAACGTCAGTTTTCTGAGTTTTGTGTTGTCTGTCGTCATTCATTACCAAACAGTCAGAGCAAGAAAAGAAGTCCCATTTTCTCCGGCACCTGGTGCCCTCACCTTTCTGCTCCAAAGAAGAACGTTTGTTGTGAACCCTGATAGGCCATATCTGTTTTAGCCAGCCCATTCCGCACTTTGAGAACAGAGAATGCTTTTCACTCATGAACAAGTGTTGATTTTATTTGTTCATTCTTCACACTGGAGAATTCTAGGACTTACAGTGTCTTAGATGTAAAATCATTCAGACTATGTAAATCACATGATTTACTTATTAGTAGACCACTAGGCTTACAGTAATTATCTAATTTGTTCTCCATACCTAGCGACTTCTACTTCAAGAGCAGTACTATTTGTCAATGTCTACACACGACTGCCCGTGAGAAGCTTCTTGTTATTATTGCCAACATGGCTAAAAGAAATCACCAGTCCTTTGCATTAGAAATTTCATCCCTTTAACCTCGCTTAATTATATCTTTTATTAAGTCTTTTATTTATTATTTTGACCTCTCTGCATGCCATTCTTTCAGTAATTTGGCAGTCTTCTTTACAAGTACTTCCACTTCCAAAAATGCCCTCCTTCCTTTTAATGTTATTCTTCCCTTTTAAACTGAAACCAATGTTCAAATCTTACTTTATTTTGGAAGTGCAATGAAAGGGACAATGCCATTCTATTTTACAATTACTACAGAAATTCAGGAAAAGAAATAGAGGTGATCTCTCAGGGATTCAAAATGTTATTTTGCAGCCTTGATTTTAAGATGTGCACTCATGACCAGAGGCCATCTCTTCACAATAGTCTATCAGATGCTATTACAAAAAAACACAGGTAGCTGCCATCCTCACAGAGTGTACTGTAAATAAGAATAAGCACCAGTACCAAGCTTCCAAATCTTACATACAAAAGTCAACTATCCCCTGCATATATGTCTCACCAGTTGCTCAAACATCCTTTGCCTCAGAAGGAATGCATATAATCAGAAAATGCTGTCACTGATTTAGGCATACCAGCTGATAAATACACACCAGAGGTACTGGAAGAGAGTTCGAATACCATCTGCACTAGAAACAAAACAAAACAGTGTTTATGACCCTTTAAAGTCAGCTGGATAACAGTACCTGGATAATTCTCCCCTCCATATTGTAAAAAACTATTACAGCTGCAGGATCCTGCACATTCAAGCATTGCAGCTTCTAAAACTATATAAACAGAAATCTTGCAAGCAAGACAATCAGAAGATAAAGGGACAGATGGTATTAGCAGTCTAGCATCACTTCCCTGATAGAGTTCCCCCACATCTTATCCTACGCCACCACATCTTTTAAGAATCTATTAAATGACATAGCATTTCTTCTTATACTCTTCGCAAATCTTTTTCCATCATATCAAGTATAGTATTCCCAACAGTAATAAAAAATTATGTTTCCAAGCCTGGATTCACCAGCACATTTGTCTTATATAATAGAAGCCTTAGAGTTTCCTGATGAGTGTAAGTCACAAAAGCCAAATAAATTGCGTTACATTTGTTTTGTACTTCCAGCTGCATCACTCACTCGACCCTGCCATTCATTTCTGCCATGACTGAGACATTCCACACTTCAGCATCTTCCAGTTATAATATTCTTAAACCTACACAATAACAAAAAATCCACAACCAAAAAATACATTTTTACCACTGATGTGCTTGTCATGCTATCATTCATAAAAGACCTGTTTACCATTCTTTCATAAAGTTCAGCAATGTCTGTTGAAGAGGAAAGCTGCAAGAGTAACACAGCAGATTACTGCTGGAAATGAGATATGCGGCAAACAATGGCATTTTCCGAGTTGTAGATATTTACCCTTGCTAAGCAAAGCATGAAAAAGGTACGTGTCAAAGCAGATTTCAGTAATCAAAGGTCTTCCTTTATACTAATGCATCATTCTTGACATTTAGCTGTATGGTTTAGTTCTACCTTCAAGTTCCACAAGTCCTAGATGGAATTACAGAGTACCTCAAGCACAGCCTGTAGTAATCAAGGCTTTACAATTAATATTTCTGAAACAATACATGTTCTAATTACTCTATAAACCTATTGCAAAAAAAACACCGGTCAGAAACCCTTTACACAGTCCCACACCATCCTCTGCAGAAGACTGGATGGTCTTATACAGCCACCATTTAAATTGTGTAAAGATATAGCACAAAAGTGATAAAACAATGACCGCTTTTCATTGTGCCTCTGAACTACTTTGTTCTGAAGCAGCCAGCCATAAAGACAGACATACTCATCTCCTTATTAGTTTTCAGAGGCACCGACTCAACATTTTGTGTGAGAACATAGGGAAAAAAGTTAACTGTGCAGATGCATCTTAAATCTGCAGGTTGTCAGTAGAACATACTAACTTCCTAAAGGCCTCCAAAAATTCATTTATTTACAATATTAACACCTCAGCTATGTTTCCAAAGTTTATTCAGTATGAGTATCCCTAAACAATGTTTAAGATTCTACCACTCAGCAGAAGTTTCAGGCCTTTTTTTCAAAGAACATCCATTTTTCTTTCCCACATTGAGCAGTCAGCCAGTTACTTCCAGCAATGTGCTCCGCACCCTCTTCTCTCCGCAGCGGTGTTCTGCACAATGCTGCATCGTACTGACACTGCAGACAGTTACAGAGAGGTCTTGACTGCAACCAGTTCCTGCTGTACCGATAGAGAGCACATGCAACTGTCTAGGAATGCTGAGCAAACCAGAGGCCAGGACCTTCCAAAACCTCTCAGGGAACACGTATCCCAGCTTCCCCAGACTCAAGATGTGGCTCCTAAAGAGCTACGTTATTCCATTAACATCAGTAGGAATCACAGAGGTGAATATTCACCTCAGCTCCTGCGTACATACATTTCTGATTTTCACAGCTAATGCCAGCACACCAAAGGTAAGAATAGTTCTATAGCCAGGGATAAGTGGGAGAAAAAGAATATATAAATGATTATGAATATAAAAATAGTTTGGCTATTCAAATAAGGCTTTAAGGAAGAAAAAGTTTCTGCAATGCTACTAATACAGATTTTTATCTTATAAATACCCATCTCTGCTTCAGTGGGTCAATGTACATGCACAAATCTTTGTAAACTTGAGAGCTATAAAGAGCTTTCTTGAAAACCCAAAAAAAGCCCTCCCAGCAGCCTGTTTTTATAAAGATTCCCCAGCTATTTGTATGTGTGAACATTCCAGAACACATTCCATTATCAAATTCTTGAGAAGATATGAAAAACAAAAACAAAACAAATGACATTCCTAGGAGTTTGGTGTTTCCTCACAAAACCGTGACTACACTGTCCGTCCCTGAAAATAATCATTCTGGACGCTGAAGAGCAGTGCAACATAGAAAACCTAATGCTCCACAAACTACTTCTAATGCAGAACTTTCAAATTTGGTATCAAACAACAAGAGCTTTGTGTATTTCCCCAATAAACATACTGCTTTCCAATTCTAAAGACCTATTTGGAAATCATTATGCAGCAACCTTTTCTCCTCAGTGGGATTCAGCAACAGATTAGCAGCAGTTAAAAACCTGAGATTTGTACCCTGCCGTTAAGCAAAGGAAAAAGCCATGCTGGTTGCTAATATTTTGGTCAAATCTGGCTTTAAAGAAAATAAGAAGCTTGGGACTACTGACTGTGATTTAAGTACTATTCGACATGGGACAAGCTCAACCTTTGCAATAGTAGGACAAATTTTTGATGACAGGTTCTAGAACCATTCTAAGACTTTCTGCAGGGGAACAGTTGGACATACAAAGTCATGCTGCTAATCGCTGCAGCTGTTTGTGAACTTGGTTCACATACAAGTGAATCCGATTTTCTGCTGACTTCTCTAGCAATTACATTTGGCTTTATACAAGCAAAACTAGCAAGTACAATTTTACAGTTTGACTGTGAGTATGGCTGGCTGGTAATTTTAACTTGAGCCCACAATGTCTGTGAGTTCTTGTGACATTAAAAAAAAACAAAAACCACCTATATACACAAATGTTACGGTCTCCAAACAAAAAAAATCCTTAAAAATTGTAAGCCTGTTGTGAAGGAAACTTAACAGAAAAAGAAAGCAACCTAGTAGTAATCTCCTCAAAGAATATGGAAGAAATAAAGAAGCTAAATGTTGTTTACAAAAATATCTAGAAATGGTTTTCATCTTTCTCTGTATGTTCAGGAAATGGGCTTCAAATTTCTGTCCCTTTCATGCCAGTAAAGCAAGAAGTAGGAGCAATACCTTACTGTAGTCCAAAAGTATTATCAAAGCCTTTCATGTTATGAAGGACAGCATTCCTCTCCAGGTTTTATTTCGGAAGGGATCAGTCTTGTGGAGAGACCTCTTCTCTGGGCAAACAGCCTCCAGGGAACCTCTAGGCACCCTAGTCAGTGCAAGGTGCACCTCTAGTCCAATTCTTTCTTTTCCTGGTGCTTGGTGGGTACAGCTGCTGGGCCTCCACAGTGATCCAAGATCAGGTTTTGGCTTCAAAGTTTGGACCGTTCTGATCTCCTTCCCTTGGAAAGCCCCTGTCCAAACTGTGAAGTCTCTGGGACGCACCCTGTCTTTTGTACATCCTTATAAAAGTTACCAGGAATTATTCCAGCCCAGCGGCAGCTAAAACTATGGAAAAAAAAGACAAGAGGGAAGAGCACACAAAAAACCAAAACCAACCAACCTAACCAAAACCAACAAAAAAGTATGCAAACTGTAAGAGAAAATAAATGCAAAAAAAAAGTAATCAGAACTTTGTGAAAATACAGCATTTCCCAAAGCAGGCAAACACACGTATCCTTCCTCAAGAAAACCCCATCACACTGCAGGATCTGAAAGACAGTCTGCACTAAAAAAAGTGATGCAGGAAAGATGAGAGAATTCTCCACACAAGCAACAGGAGAGCTAAAACATGCAGAGTAAAGCCTGTGGGAAAGAGCAGCTCTGTTCCCCTCTCCCACTTCAAGTCTTGCAGTTAGACAGAAATGCTCGGTTCCATGCCCCGACCATTGTTTCAACACTGCTTCTGTCTGTGGCTCTTGCTCACAGCTCTCACTGAGATTTTAACACATCATTTTCCCCTCTCTCCATCCCCTTGCCTTGCCACATGTTCTTGCCAACCTAAATGGACAAGACATTCCTTTGGAGCAGACGCTGCCGCCTTACGCTTTTGTACAACACTGCTCAAAACTACCCGTCTGTAGAAGATCTAAGTACCAATAAAGTGTCCAGAACCGAGATGTTGGCATGGTTCAGTACTGCAGCGGACATTGATCTCACCGTT
The DNA here is from genome assembly GCA_033124195.1 of Coracias cyanogaster. Taxonomy (NCBI): domain Eukaryota; kingdom Metazoa; phylum Chordata; class Aves; order Coraciiformes; family Coraciidae; genus Coracias; species Coracias cyanogaster. The sequence continues at coordinate 28,337 of JAVSBS010004129.1, read as the reverse complement.
ATCATGGCTACGAAGTTACCTGAAAATACATTTGGGTTTAGGTTTTAAAAGAAGTCTAAAACACGCATGATTCTGTCTTCTGTGAACTCCTGGGAAAAGCACAGTATGAAATTATTTTCTCAGATCAGCAAAAGGTCTAAAATACTGAAATACTTCCTCAAAGTGGAAAATGTTCAACTGTCTGCCCCCTCCATCTTAATTTTGGTTCAAAGTCATTACCTAAATTTTAAATAATTGTATTTCAGATTTAGGACTTTTCTTCTTCAGAAAATAACTGGGAAAAAAATAGATTTTTAATGAAAACCCTAAATATTTAATTTTGAAAATACAAAAAAGTAAAGTTACATTAATTTTGGTTCAACATCATTTTTTCTTAAAATGTGGGAGATTAATGGAAAACAATCCTGTTTGGCAAATTGTTTTGTTTTCAATTCAGTCATATTTTGACACATGGGTTACGTAGAAAAAAAATCATCAGGAAGGTCTATTCCCTTTGTCTACATTATTCTGCAGTAGGCACTCATGATGACTCAGAGTTAGCATAATCAGATTTTTAATTTACACAGAGGTTTCAGCCTCTTGGGAGGGGAAAAAAAGAAAAAAAACCATTACTTGCCTGGAATAGAAGAGATACAAAGACCATAATGCTGCTTATCGTGTGGCACCTGCATCAATATGGTAGAAGTCGAAGGTCACTAGAAAAAAATCCTGCCGGATTTTTAAATGCACAGTAGAATTTGGTGCAGAAGAAACATGCAGGGCCAATAACCCAGAGGTCAATAGACTAAACCCATTCTCTGCTATTGTTTAGCACCCTGCCATGGCACCAGCCCTAAAGCCTGGCTTCTGGGTACAACTGGGGCACCAGCTGGGGTGCCACCTTCCCTCAAACCAACACAATTATATGACCATTTGCAACATTTCCAAATACAGTATGGCAGATTGCAGAGGTCTGTGGGTTATGAGGTATTAAGGAGAGAACATCCTGTCGTTTTTCGAAGCAGAAAGTCCTGAGTAGGAAGCTTATCGGAGGAGACTGCAGAGTTCATATCACCATGTTCAGCTGAACCAGACTCCTGAGAGAGGCCCGCTCAGTGCCGCAGCTGAAAAGGCCGTCTCCTCTCCACGTACTGCATCCCTGCCACCGACTTTGTGCTGGTGCTAATGGCAGAGCAGTGCAGAGGGAGGGCGAGCCTGCACCGACAGCAGCAGCGACCTTAGACTGGCTAAAGTGTATCATGAAACCACCCCCAGGGAAGCAGTGCTCCCAGAGCGCGTGGTGTATTGACATCTGGCTCACTCCCAAAGTCATTAGATCTGCACTTTGCCCACTCCCTCTCTATCAATTTGACTTCAACACTTTGGGCCAAAGTGAGGACCGGGATATAGGGAGAAATGGTAACTGCTACTTTCCTCAGCTGTGCAAAGGCTGGGAACAGCTATCGAGTATCTGATCAGCAGCAGCAGGGGAATAGCCAAATATTTGGATCAGTAGACTTAGTTTAGATTTATACCTCACATATACAATTAGCCATACAATTCCATTTTTATACTACACAGATATTAATGACGTTGTTACAACTGGAATCACGGTTTGCTTTACTGCATACAAGTTCCCTGCATATTAAATCGACCTTACTAAGCAATAATAGATTTCATTTATTCAATGACATATGAGCTACATAGTCTTCTGATTAGTTGGTGTTATTACAGCTGCCAACCACTTGGACTAGTAGTAAACAGTTATCATCATTTTAATGGATGAGCTGTGTCAAACTACTACCATCAAGCAACAATTGTAGCATAATAATGAGCCACATTACTACTGCCTGTTCTCAGAATTTGATTACTCACCATCACTTTCATTTGGGTTGAGCATCAGGACTGTTCAGCACCAACTCTGTTCAGAAGACGCTGTATCTACCTGAATGAAGTAATCTTTTTTCTTTGCGTAACTCACCTAAGAATTACTCAGTTTAAAAAGCTTGGCTCATTTTCAGATTAATGAATTGTCCCCCAAATAGGTTTCACAGCATCAAAATGTTCAAGTGCTTAGTGGCCTCTCCATATAGTCATAGGATCATGGGAAAGTCAGCTTGGAAGGGACCTCAGGAGGTCTGTAGTCCAACCTCGGGCTCAGTGTAGTCAGCTATGAGGTCAGACCAGGTTATTCAGGGTTTTTTTGAGTTTCAAGTCCTTTCATTAATGAGAATAAGGATAAAAACTAGTGTATTTAGCCCATGCAAACAAACACTCTCTGAGCTAGCGCAGTAGAAGCAAACCTCAGTACTAGGATCATAGCGCAGAAGAATCCAAGCTGGATCCACATGATGCTGGTTGATTCAGAAAACCTTCTGTGGGCTGAGCTTAGTTTCAGCACAGTTTACAATGAAATGACTACAGTATTTCTGGTCCCTAAGGTAGGAAGCATGCATAGAACTTGGGCTTCTGCTCCTCTTCCTTTTAACTATTAGCTAGGGCCATCAAGAAAAGTGCTTATCCTCTTTTTTTTTAATTTATGAATAAAACAAAAGTACAATTTCTTCAGGAAAAAATACCCAGCTGCCTCAGCCTGCTTCCTAGGCCTGGTTCTTCATGCACTATTACATGAAAAGGCCATGAAACAGAATAAAAAAACCCCATGCCTAAACAAGAGGTAAGGTTAGTGCTTGATGTTTCGTGCTTTCTTTCAGTCCTCTTTTGTTTCTGCATAAGTAAGACGATTGTTTGTTTTAAATGGAAACTAGATTTAGTCCTTTATAATTTTGAGTTAGATAAAGAAGCATTATTTTTACCAAATGGAAGTTAATACAAGAATCATAACATTCTAATATTTGGAACATTTTTAGAACAGCATGCATGCAAAACATCTAACTATATAACTTTTTTCTCCCTACAGGTTAAAAAAAAAAAAAATTCCCAAAATAGATGCAGAAGTAAATTTTGATATATATAGTTCACAAATAATGGTGATATTAATAGAGAATCCCTAGCACATAGAGGATTTTCCTAGTAGGGAATAAACTCAAGGGCTAAAGTTGCAGAAGAGGGAGAGGGGTTAGCTCCTCAGCTTTCTTGCTGCAGTTCACAAGATTAAAATTTAAGCAATCCAGAGTGAGAATGAAAAACTCTATACTCAAATATTTCTGGCTCTTCAAATTTAGTCGCCTGTTAAAGCCCTATTAAGAACCTTTCAGAGACAAACAATGGGCTTTTCAAAAATAAGACAGCAAGTCTCTGCCAAAAAGAGCCAACTTTTGAGTCAAAAAGGAGAAGATTATTAAACATTTTTTATAGCTGAAAGCATGAAAGAATTTTTCTCCTTCAAAATGCAAGAATTCACACATAGCTATCAGTCAATAAATATCAATAGATTTAAGGGAAAGTACTTATTAGTTTTCTATTTTAAATTGCTTCGTACATGCCTGAAATAATCCAACTGTATATTCCATAGTTAAAATAACAAAGCACCTTTGTACATAATTTTTTTAGGTGACTGCCAATTTTGCAAAGTTATTACATTTCACATAGATAGAAAGAAGTTACAAAAGAAGTTACATAATTAAAACACCTTCACTGTATAGGTGAAGTCTTTCCTGCTTGTATTAAGTCTGAACAAGAAACTTTCATCTAATATAGTAAAATAAGAGAATCCACCAACCCTGAACCATGGGCTCAGAAACTGCAGCTAAGGAATTGCTTCAGTGCAGCTACTACCTCAGCTGACTGGCTGGAAAACTACCAAGCCTCTGAATCTTGCAGCATTTTAAAACCAGAGGCAGAGGAGAAAAGAACAGCAAATAAATAGTTCCAGCTGCCTGACAGGGACTGAACACTCTCCACTCTCTTTAATTTCAGTTTCTGTTTTAGACAAAACATCTACACACACCCTCTCACTACAAGCTGAAAAGTTACTCCCAGAAGTTATTAGCCACAATCGTTTTCCCATCGAAGGGAGCAGCAAACAACTTGCATCAGTGCTAATATGCTACATCTCTTCTTGGCCCTCTACTTAGAAGAAACCCCTGAAGAAAATGATGCAGTTTCTGCTAGTTTACTACCTCACTGCCTTCTAACCAATTACCAACCCCACAAATACACAAATACAATAGATGTTTCAGGTCTGCGAACAGCTTTCCTCTGTTGTGACCGACCCATATCCTAGCTGCAATCCATGAGAACAGAATGTGGTCCATGAAAGGATCACAGAACTGGATTTTTAAAAGTGCTTTCTCTGCAACACACACATTAATAAACACTATAAAATAGGAGGGAGGAATGATGATGTAACAAATACTCAAGCATTTAGTCCTATTTTTGAGTAAAGAAAACCTTTTGTAATTATATTGCAAAATAGCACATGTAACATGACTCATGTTTATTTTTTTTTTATAAAGCAACTTTTCTGTCATTACTAAGGTCTTTAGATTAAAGAAGGTGCAGAAACACTACAATAAAGAATGATGTCCACAGGTATAAAGCATACACAAAAATGCTCGTATAGCATGTGCAGTATGATCCCTCATACAAACAGGCAAGAAACAGGAGAAATTTCAGCCTGAGAAACCAAACTTCTGACGCTTCCCAGGTCCTTCAGCAGGATGCGTGCCAGACAATAATATTAAGCTTTGTATACTCTAAGATAAATAGTTCCACCCCAGCAGAGACCTTCAAGTAAGACTGTACATTATACACATGAAGCTAAGTAGTGGAAGAAGTACTATATTTTCTGTGAACAAAACCTTAAATGTCTTTACCTGCAACTTCCAGTGTAAATTTCTATATGCAGTTCGTTTTGGACTGTAGGTCTTTTTTTCCTCGTCTTAAAATCATACCAAAGTCACCTCCCCTAGCATACAAAAGTGTCCTCAATTTCTCTGCTCAGTCTCTTTGAATTCTAATATATATAAAAAATTCATGCAAAGAAAACCCTGTCTAGAATACAGATTATGCAATTAGGTAATTGTGAAAAACTGTATTTTACTGCACTGTCCCAGGCCTAAGTCTACCAGCTGAAACTGGCACATAACCAGAAACAGGCTGAAAGCTGTCTGGAACTACAAATTCCATCCTCTCCCATAAGCATTTACTGATGGAACACACAAAACAGTTGAGACTGACTTGCAAGCACCAGGCAGAAGCAGCATTGTCTCTGTAATGGAGGCACTCCCGTCCCTACTATTACATTTTGTTGTTGTAATTTTATGGATCTTTTATGAGGCCATGACCCTCCCACAGTAAAGCAATGAAGGCATATTAGTTAAGATGTCAATGGAATATACAATTAAGAGGCATGGCAATGTTGTCTCCCTGTATTCCTCAAGTTAATTCCCTTTGGAGAGACCAAGGTATGCACTAGGTTGCATATTACTAGTATTATTACTACTTATAACATTATTGCATAACATTTTATATATATATATATATATATATATATGCACTCCTTACATTGTTCAGACTCCAATTATACAAGTCGATTCAGAGATACGGTTTCCTTGATATGGAAATCAAGTCTATCACATGCAGTTATTACTGTGCTGTGCCCAAAAGATTTGAAGTGCCTTAGAGCTTATATAAAATGGTCAAACCCACTCAACTCATCCCACAAACAAAACAGAGCACAGTTTTTCTGCAAGATGGTTGTAATCACGCAAAATTTTTGCATTTTACTTACAGAGATTGGAAGTTGAGGAAGGAGCTCTCTAGGTAACTAGCACTCTCACAGTTTCTAGGGATGTAATTAGTGTCTCAAGGCAGCTACAAAATTTCCTCAATCCCAACCAAGCCTGTAAAGTCTTAAAACCTAGCACACTAATTCTTACATTCAGTATTTTATCCTCCTGAAAAAGCTGTATGGGGCAAACTGGGACTGGAGTCTAAATTAACAGATATAGTAAACTGTAAAAGATAGCTGCCTTGGCAATAAAAGAGGCCTATTTTTGCTAAGTAATTCACTGAACTATAGCAAAAAAAAAAAAAACAGCACTGAAAAGAGGACTTTTGGCTTCACAATAAGACTTTGGGAGATAAGATGTAGCCTCTTGCTATTTAGCTTACTGGTGTTGATGGAAGCCTCCAACGCAGTATAAAATCTTTTCAAAGTCGTGCATTTCAAAGCCATGAAAAGCAACCTGGGTAAACTCAATTATCTGTTTAATACCATCTTAGTTCCAAACAACTCAAATTTTATATCTGAAAGCTTTAACTTAGGCCTTAAAAAGTATTTAATGGAAAATAAATACATCTCCAATTCCTGAGTCAATTGCCAATGCTGAGAGAGTCTGCGATTTTTTAAAAAATCAACTGCAAACTTGATTATTCATACTCTTAATAGTTAAGCTACAGCAGCAGAATGATTAACAGACGCTATCAAATTCACACATGTAGACTAGGTTTCCGTAAAATCTGAAATACCACAAAATCAAACTGAAGGCTTTAGAAATCTCATGCACCACAGACAAGTAACAGGAATGACATGGCGTTACAGTCTTTTAAACCAGACAGAACACAAAAAAATTCCTTCTCTACAGTTCAATTGTCTGCAAATAGCTCTTTAACATTTCAGCCTAAGAAAATATTCCCTCAAACACAGCCAGTCCTACATGGATACAAAAAGCAGGGATTGAAATCTCTTCTTTCCCGTTTTCCACTCCCCAGTTAACTCTATCCACATTAGTCAACACTGCTCCATACCAAAGACCCTCAAGGTACACTGAAGACAAAAAAACCCAAAAAACTTTTTGGCTAGTGTGAGCAATAGCTTTACTAACTGAAATGGCTCAGACCTCAAACAGCATGTAGATACCTTAGAAAAAAATTCACTGATGACCAAAAGTCTTTCCCCTGGAAGATATGATTGTGCAGAAAGCATCACAAGGAAGAAAAATACAGAAGATGTCTGTATGTGTGCAGCAGTGCCTGTAAAAAAATATTCTATTAACGAAAATTTCTTTTCCATTGTGCTACCTGGCATTATGCCTAATTACTGTAGTAAAAAGAAAAATGGATGAAAAATGATCCTGCACGGCTTTAACTCTCTATAAGCTCTTCCTAACTTGAAAATTGTATTTGCTCTCAACAAATGTTAATTTCTCTGCTAAAAAATATCTCTGATTGCTGAAAGGTTAATGAGATAATATTTTAAGTAATATTTTAATATATTTTATTATAGCAAGACAGTAATTACATTTTATTAATAAGAAAGCAGTAAATCCAAAGTTATGCTTTTTATGGACCTATTCCCCTAAACATCTCCAGTCATTTTATAATAATTACCTCGAAGTCTCTACCCAAATAAAATTGCAAGTGGAAGTTGCTTCATATCCAGCTTCCACAGTGTTTGGCTCTGACTCCAGAAAACTGATTTAATGATAAGACACTAACTAACCTGAGCTGGTTTAATTTTCAGCTCTGCATTTTGTGTGTTTTGGTTTTTAATTAAAAGAGAGACTCTCAAAAGTCTCTAACACCTTTATACTGCACTGCTTACTTACTGGCCTGAACATGCTGCTACGTCCATTCAACAGATTATCTGCTGGTTTCAGCATCCAGTCAGTTCTGTAATTTAACATTAAGCCTATTTAACAGATGGTTCAAACTAGGTGCTTAAGTGTTTACCCATCATCAGAGAGCCAAGCAGTAAATGGAAGAAAATAATGCTGTAAACCTTGCAAGTACATCCAGAGAATTGAACACACCTTTGCAGTCCTCAGTTAAGTTTAACAGCAGGTGGGCAAATCCCTGAACTGAAACAGCACATAAGCAAGTCTTTGAACTGAAACAGTAACTTTCACATCAGTTTAGGAACCCTGATATCAAACTCTTTCTTTCCTTAAAGTAAGGGAATAGCTAATGAAAGCTACATATGTTTCTGTTAGAACTTCTGCTATAAACTTGAGTTATAATTAACATATTGACAACTTAAAGGAAATCCCCTTGGGAGCTGTTGCAGGATATCATGTTGTCGTTGTCTCTTCCCTTGCTGGAGAAGAATGATGCATAACAGCAGTTCTGAAATTATGCTTGTTCTGTATCCTGCCAGCATTCTATTTTATTAATTCTGTCAATGAGAAACAGGCACTATGTTTGTTTTTTTCCTGACAACAGTTCAATGAGGGACCACAACAAGCTTGAAGACAGCTCAGGAATGTTTAATTGCTTTACAAAATAGGACACTACAGGACTCACCATGCGTACAAATTGGCATGTGGACAAAATACCTATCAATTTCAGTAAATTTAGGACTGTTCCCAAAATCATATTCCTATTACACTGCACAATGATAATAGTTCATGGGAAGAGGTCAACATCTTTACCCAACAAATGACACACAACAGACATGAGGAGCATTACTGCCACTGTGCCCACCTCCTAAAGGTTAGCTATAAAAATCAGCAAGGTACCCACTGGGTTATCCAATGGATAGAGATTCTGCTTTCTGGCCTGAAAAAGTCTACAGAACATAGTCTTATAGTAAAGCTGCAAAGCAAGGCAAAAGGAAAGAATGTTAAAAAAAAAAAAAAAAAAAGACACTATTGGAAAAACAGAAGGGATTTTTTCTGCCAGAAGACAATCATTGTTTTTTCCTTGGATTAGTATATATTAGCTATGAATATTAAAGGCCTTTCATGACAATATTTAATATATTTTCTTTACTTATGGTGACCTATGTATGGAATAGTTTTAGCTAGTAAAGCATTTTAAGGATTTACTTTATTTTCTCTTTCTTTTTCTGTCCCAAGCCTTTAAATGGCTTTCAAGAGCTTCCTGAAGTCAACAACAACTTAAGATTTGCCTTCAACCTGATTGCAAAGTCTCCACATTGATCACTAGTCCACAACTAGGTGGATTTCCCCTTACTCCCAGTTTTCAGGAGCATGGCCTTCCCCCCACTGTTGGTTGCTAGCTATAATAGGTTTATATGGATTAGCTGCATTAGTGTTGTGTCCTTGATAAACTGGGATGCTCGGTAGCTAATCATCTTCTCTCTCCTTTCCATCACCCTTCTTCAATACAAGTTGTTCTTGTCTTTTTTCAGCTGCCCACTCCCTGACCTTACAGACCTATTGATCTTTTAACATTTCAGGAGACAGCTGTAGAATGTGTAGGAGGCTATTAGTTGTTTTATTGCATCTTAAGAAATTGATGATCCCGTTACTGTCTAAATCAAACACAATCAGATATATAATTCCATCTCGCAGCTTTAAGTAACCATTACCACATTGTGAAGGCTACATAGTTAAATCCGTGGCTCCATTGCTGAATCAGATCAAGAACTGGTGGTGGAGTAGAAGTGGACAACAGAATGACTATGGGTGGATTACTCTTCCCCAGTTTTCAGGCCAAACTTGCTTTTACTGTAATCAGTTTGAGGGCATGAACAGATGACAATGCAACTTTCCCACCGTTCTTAACTGCAAATTGCTAAGGAAAACAGTACTGACCTGTGGAGTAATCACCTTCTGTACCAGACCATCCAGACCATGCTTGTGAATCCGTACCTTTCTCCAAATGAATTTTGGAAAGGGCAAGAGCAGGACAGAAAGTGGAATCGAGCAGACCTAGTGCTGTTACTCCTATCTTGTAAGTCATTTCTCAGGAGCAGAATACAAAGAATCAACCAAACAGCTACTGAAAGGAGCGAGCTCACAATTACAGACCATCGTGAGAGAACCATAATGTAAGCTACATATATTTCACTGCAGAGATAAATGGTTCTGTACAGTTGTTGGTAGGATTAAGTATCATCTAGGAGATAATGAGCACTCTCTGTCCTTGCTGAGTATCATTTTGTACAAAATAGCAATGGAAAGGATTTTCCTCATTAACAAACCATGATGGGGGAAAGAATGAAACCTAAGACAGCTAATTTCTGCAGGCTGATAACGTTCCTCATTTTTAGGTCATTTGGGTTCTATATTAATTATAGAAAGATGGAGGCTTTACAATCCCCCTGCTCCCTCTCTCATTACATATGTAATTGTAAAAGCTACCTTGCTGTAATAAAACATTAATCTCTGTTCTTCCTATTATGGGATCACAGACTCATAGTGATGGATGACCGTGTGTCAGAGCACATTTCCACAGTACCCTGCAGTATCACTGAGTCATCACCTGGAACATGAAACACAAGTCCAGAATTTTAGCTAGACTACACCTTTTTGATTGTTTGTTTTAAAATGACTTGCTAAAGTAGCTTCTGAGCCATATCATATAGAGATACCAACATGTTATTTATGCATAGTCATACCTCAGTTAATAATTCTGCACATGTACAAGTACACAGAACTGTAACTATCTTCTGAAACTTGCCTTCCTTGCAGTGTTAAAGGCAGATTTCATTATGCCCAGGAACAGTAGTACAGGATATGGGCATGAATGTTATGCAGATTTTAACAAAAAAAGACTGGAGAGATACTACTTAATTGCACTTGATATTACAGAACTTGCTTCATAATCCAGTAATGACAGAAATTAGAAAATGTGTTTACTTATCTGAAGATATATTGATGCAGTTTATTTCATCTACAGAGCTGCCAAAAAAACATTTTAGCACATACCTGCATTCATTTGATGTTCAAATATAATTTCTAATGTGGCTTTTTACTCTTTTTTTATGTGTTGTGTGGTCCAGGACAGCTACAATCTACAAATACATCTAGAAGATACATTTACCTATTTACAATAGCTAACAAGGCAAGAATAACTAACTGCTTTAGTTTTTCAATAATGCTACAATGCTCTCTTCTCCTAGACATGTTGTTTCTTCACATTTTCTTTTATTTCTGATTTACTTTAAATTAATTATTGCCTTTAGCATGAGCATTACAATTAACAATGCCACAAATCAACATCTACCTGGCATCAAGAAGGGGTAAATACAGAGAGTCAATAACGGAACACTCCACTTTTAAAAAGGAAGAATTATGTTAGGCACTTGATAGAACAAGCATGTCTTGCTGGTGCCACAAATCTTTGTGAAGAGGTGACAGCCATTTAGCTGTGCTATAAGTTAGTCACTGCAATCTGTTACAAGTGATTAGCTTTTGGACAAAAGCAATTCAAAGCAAATCTGTTCTATGTTTAAGCATACCCAGGACAGACGTATGTAATTTAAACATCATCTGAAGCAATACAAGGCACAGCCAAACGTGTTGTGCTCTTCTTCCCCTAGAAATACAACCATGACGATTAGCTCAGATGCTGTGTAGAAAAGTTGCTTTATACTGCAATTGCACAAAGCTCAACAAGTTGAATACTCCTCACAGAAGCGTAACCTGTGTGTTTTCCTTGGCCTTTGAAACTACTTCGAACTATTCTATTTTGAACTTTCTGCCAGAACACCTGTTTATTTGTCCTTGTTCTCTTAAAGATACTAGCAGAAAAGGTCATTTGTACTACTAAATCTGTAACAGTTTTAAAAATTTTGCGCACAATTGAACTGCAGAAAAACACTATCATGAATAGACAAACACTTGAGTATTTAAAGAATGGTTTTATATTTACAGAAAATACCGGTAGTTAGGAATATTCCAAGCTAACCGTTTCCATCTACGGGGACAGCACAAGGCATCATACAGCTCAGGCATTTAAAACTACAGCTAAACAATGTGTATGCTTTCTACCTGTCATCTAGAAATCAGTACATTTCCCACAGATAATGGTTCCGCATTTCTAAAGGCAAGAGAGAACAAGATTTCAAAACATCTCACAGAGAACATGTAGTAACATCAGGGAAGAATCCAGATCTGGTTGCTAAATCTTACATTCAGTTCATTAAGCCTTTTCAGTTTTCTTCAGGAACCACAGTTTAATACAAAGACAGTCCAAACTATGTGAATTTCACCCCCCAAAATTTACTTGAAACTAAATGTCACCATTTTTTACACCAAGGAAGAAGAGTAAGAATTAAAGTTCCATATAGAAATAAGAGGGAAAAAATCTGAAACAATTGAAGTTATTTTGCTTCTGTCTCAAAAACAACAGATTTTTTCAGAAGTCAGATTCATAGCAAAGGAAAATGAGGAATTGTGAAGTGAGCGATAGAGCAGAACTAATTTCTGTAACCAGCAAAATCTTTCAAACAGGATGTACTAAGGAAAAGAAAGCATGCTACACAGAATGCTATCTCAAATAGGGATTAGAAATAGAAAGTTCTAACGTAAATTCTGCTTTTCTATAGAGACAGATTGAACAGTAACTAGAAATATGCCAGTTCCATGAGATGTCACCATTAAAGTGAGAAAAGGTATAATATGTCTTCAGGAAAAGTACTCCTCTGCTGATATGACACTTGAAAATACTTGAATTTCTGATTCGAAAACACTGAAGACATTAAAACCAACAAGGACAGTTTTAATGTAAAGAAAAATATACTGCAGAAAGCAATCAGTGCTTTTCATTTGAGTTCCTCAAGCCCTCATTGTTGCAAGAAGTGCCATGGACTCCCGAGTGACTTAAATTTTACAAGTTTATTTACAATTAAAAACTGTAACTGGGGAGAAAAAATCTGTTATACACAACACAACCGGGTCACAGTTATGCCCAAGAAGAAATGAAACTACTTGTTGTCAACTTCCAGAATCATAAAAAAAACAACCTATAGACAATATGTCAATTTATTAGGATGCAAATCCCACTGTATTTTGTCATAAATTATTCAGGCAACACCACAGGAACACAAAGAAATGTATTTCATAGGCTACTTTTTTTTTGAGGGGGGTATTTATAACAACAAACAAAAACACCTAAGTGCAGGTTATTTATGCCTGCTTTACTAAAGAAAGCATTAATAGCTTTTTGTAACAGTAGAATTTGAAAAAACTAATATGAACATGAAAATATTTCCTTGGTTTGAAAAAATCTACGCACAAAACCCAGCTTGTATATACACTTCTGAAATTTCCAAGAAATGTCAACATTTTGTTTCAATTGCATGTGGCAGTGGAATCTGAGCACAGCTTCATTTTTGTGATGGCAGACTTTGTAGGCAGAGTTTGGGGATGGTCATGGCAGGAAGACAGACAATGAAAACAGTCATCAATTTCCCATGCAATACAGCAGAAAAAAAGGTCTAACATTCTTTTTAATTTAACACTGATCTAATAGACTTCAGAGTAACAACCTCTAACATTTTTTTTCTTCTAAGTTTCCAGCAAATTATATGAATCTTAATTCTCTTAAAATAAAAAATAGTCAGGGATGACCAAAGAGAAGAGCTGGAAATCTGTGCTGTATAGGTCCAAATGATAGTGACAGATAATACAGAGAGAAAAACTAAGATAAAATTTAAAAAACAAAGGGACTTACTTGGGGCTGTGAAGTATAACTTTGTTTTTAAAAATTTAACCAGGTCAACAATACTGGTAGAAATATGTATTCCCTACGAATTCCAATCTATATACATGTAGATACTTCTATCTAGACTAGTAGGAATCCGCTCTGCTGATCACAGTTTATATATGTCATCCATTAGCAACTTGAGCTTTTGAAGTTAGGAACAATATTTCTGTACAGCCTTAAAGACCTAATAGTACTTTTTGATGCCAAAGACTTATTTAATATTTTATAAGGAACATAATACAAATTAAAATAAACAACACCTTTCATGTCTTGAATCACTGAAAGCTAGGGGGATTCACACGGTATTTTTCAAAGTAATAGCGCACAAGACTGATGCTCATAGCTCCATTAGAAACATTTATATGCAAAACACTGCTTTTTCCAATCGTGAATTTCTTTTGAGATTCATTATTGCCCTATAGTACTTTTGTCTGAAAAGAGACTCTAGGGAGATGACACTTCCCTTGGTTAGCATTGTTGTAGCTGACACAGTGCATAAAAGGCAAAGCGCTTTTTCTCCAGCTTTCAGCCTGAGCCAATCAAGTGCAGAAATTCTCAGCCTCTTCTCATCTTGAATTCTGGATTTTGAAGTTTACAGAATAATTGTAGCTTTCGAGCACAGAATCATTTTGTCACAAAGCCCATATAGCTCGCATAAGTGCTACTGGTGCCCTAAATACCATTAATAAAAAACCCCAACTTGTTCTTAGCATTGTAGACATGTCAGCCTGATTAAAAATGATTGCGTATTGTTAGCATTAATGCACATTTCACGATAAAGAAATGATCCCTGAAGGCACCTTTCACTTACCTTCCTATCAAAAAATAATTTATACCTGGAAATGCTTTTTTTTCTTCTCTGTCAAGCTGGTATTATAGGCCCCTGCCTGGATCCCTGGGCCCTGCTGTGTTAAACACTTGTACAAAAAGACAATTTCTGTACTGAAGATCTTACAGAATCTTTCATTTTATTTTTAGACAACAGCACAGAGCAACTGGAAAGTACCAGTAACAAGATGATTTTGAACATCGTGATAAGCATGGTTTAATCACCATAAAGGCTTGATAGAAATCACAGCAAATGAGAGTTTCAAAAGGATGGACTTGAAAGGAAGGAAGGTTACCTCAAGGGATACTTAAAGGCAGCTTCTTCTAAACACAATGGAAGGTAGAACAAAAGAGGCTTGTTAGAAAGGTTGATAAATAAACAACCAAGACACTTTGACTGCTCATTTGTAGATTAGAATAAAAACTAACAGCAAGGGAGGCAGTACATAGGGCAGAGCAAACCACAACTCAGCAGCTTTGCTTGGAAGAAGCTGGACAGATCCTGCCACACAAGGTATACCCAAAGAGGCGCATAGGGAAGCCATGCAGAGTGGCTAACTCAAGAACCAAGCAAATGACCTTAGTAGCAGAGTTCTGCATTGATATTAACTGCACAAAATTGGATTCAAGGTTCATAGAGGAGGGGTTTTCCTCAGAGTGAGGAAGAAGTCTGGGATTTGGCAAGCTTTTTGGGGGTTCTGTTTCTGGTTTTGCTCCACTTCAGTGCAAGATGCAGTGGCAACTTATTAACAGCAACAGCATTTAACATCATGCAAGAGTTCAGTGCCTAAGAAAAAACCAAGCATTTATTTCATCAACAGTGGCACTTCAAGCTACACTTGTACAATCTCTTCACCCCTGGCTCCTCAGTTCTTATAAAAGACCCATGAGTTAAGAAGCTGCCTAGAAAATAGAGGTAAAGATAATGCAAGTACCAGAAAGATACTTCATCATATACTGGGACAGAAGAAAAGCCAGACTTGAACAGGTAATATAATCTGGCTCAAGTCTGCAAGTAATATAGACACCTGAGCTGGAATCAATTCAAGCTAACGCAGCCGTATGGTGTGGCTCAGCCCTGTGCGGATGCAACAAGACGCAAAGAAACTACATTTCATTAGCACAGCACTGGGGGTAAGCTAACAACCTCTGCCTCTCCACAAGCTCTGCTACCTTCCCAACAGTCTACCACATCCACTGCTTGTTCAGCAATTCTGTACTGCACTCCGTTGCTTCATGTGATGCACCAACAACCAAGCATGTCCAACACTAACTGCAGCCATCTGTTTCCCTTTTCCAGGCCCCCACTGAAAACATTTCTGACATCAGCACTGTCTCCATAGCACCTAGAACACTTAAGTGAATTTTTCCAGTTTTAAAGCAAACCAGAGCAGAAAACTGGATGGATTTAAATGCAAGATGACATTTAATAATTTAATAAACTACTCCAAATAGCAAGAAGCAACTAAACTATGTGCAAGTCCAGTTTTCATACGTTCACAGAAATGTTGACTCGGCCAGTGGGAACCTGTGCAGCCACCAGAAAGGATCGTTTTGCACTTCTCCCCTCCTGCTGTATGCATTTTCACCATATCCTTTGCACTGACGCTAGCACCTCAAGCAGCCCTGCACAGTCAACTAAACCAAGGAACTGACGCAGCTAAAAATTGTGTGTAGCAGTACTGATTTGCATCATTTTAAAACTGAGCATGGATCTGCATCCCCAAAGTGTCACATTGTATTACAGCAAGTCACACTGCCGCTAACAACTCTGAAATCTTTATGTGATTATTTGTAGATAAATTCGTAAAAGACAAAAAGAGTATCTAAATGAAACTTGCTATTACTTGCTGTTCTGTCAGTCAGAAATCTTACTATTCATATTCCACTGGATCCTTTCCTCTCTCAGAAGCACCTCAAGTTTGATAAACCTAAAAAAGAAGAAAGTGCAGCTTTTGCCTCTGCTTCTGCCAGTTTCAATAGATTTCACTCTTTACTGTATCAAAAAAAAAGTCATTTCCTTGCTGCTCAGGTTTATTCCATTTTCTCTGGCCACCAGTCCTCTGTGGGTCTGTTTGTTTTCTTCAGAACGGAAATACTCATACTTTTGAAGCAGTATTAAATCATTTGATACCACACATGTAATTTATATGGGCTCTGCCCCCTATTGACAGCTATTATCCCTCTGCTTCCTCTAATCCTTTTAGTTTACTGCGGTACATTCAGAACAGCCTCAGTGAAGCCATCTGACAGCAGGCAGGAGTTTCTCTAAAAATGAATCCTTTAGGATCCCCTGAACAGTCAGTCCTACAGAATTCTACTCACACAAGAGAAAGAACATTTTAGAAAGACAAACTTAGTTTCCAATACCTTAAACCACAGAAGACAGTTACATTGATTTTATACCAACGCCAGTAAATATTTGTGTTTTCTAGGGCACAAATAAATCATTTGACACTAAATACTTGATTTTCAAAGCATATTAAACACTAAAGCAGAAAATATGCTTCCATGTTGGATTTTTTTGAAGTGTAGCTTTGACATGACTCTCTCAAATTAAATAAACATTCTGATACCGAACTGCTTGACCTTGTTTCAGTGCAAGTGCTATGCAGTACACAGAACTACAGAAATTGTCGATATCTGCATCTCAGACAAATTCCAGTCTGTAGCCTGGATGAAGAGCTGATGGAGCAGTAATGTTTAGCACCAACACTTCTTGGGGACTCTTTCAAAGTAGCCACTTAGGAAAATGGCCTTTAGATAGATATCCGAGTAGTAGATGTTTTTTGGTTGGTTGGTTTGTTTCCTTTTGACTCGTTTTAAATTCTTGCCACATTTCTCTGGATGTGTACCCTTCATTACTAGGCCACTTCTTACCTTCATGCCTGTAATTGGAAAGTAATAATGCCATAATGGGCTCACAATGTCAGTGAGGTGCGAGCTGAATCAGATTCACTATATTAGCCTCGCCAAATTAAATCTTCATTTGCAGAAGGACATTCAAGGGATATAGAAGTAAAGCAGAGCTAAGTTATCCCCTCTCCTGAAAGTGTGACAAAGGAAGCTGAGTCTCATCATAAGCACATCAAAGCACAAGGCTTGTGACTGCTGTGAGATCTCTTTAGCCTTTTGTGATAGATTTTTTTTTTTTTTTTTTACAGATTTTGAATATCTTCAGTCTTTGTGATGAAAGAGGAGAGATTTATATTATAAAACATACACCTTCTCAACTTTATGTATTTACCACTGTGACAACTGTGTACACACCACAAAAAAACAGAGAGCAAGTGCACTGACCCAATGTGTCTGGGAAAATAGCTTCCACTGATCTACAGAGTATATCCAGGCTATGCACTGCAATTTTAGTTTTCAAGTTATACATTTAAAAAAAACAATGAGAACAAAACCCACAAGATGAAATGTTAGCAACCGTACATGAAACAGGTATCAGTAATTTTAGAATCTTTATGTCACTCTGACTTCAGAGTGCATATTACACGCGTTTATTAGTATGCATGTGAAGGATAACTGAAACTCCAGAACTTTGTGAAAGCCCAATAAAAATCTTTCATATTAAATTTGCTTGCACTTCACATCAACTAAACAGAATCATGTCATATCATCACAGCCAAGTTGCAAGTGAAATATCACATAGGCAGAGAAACAAAATGGAAGGGCCTGGCGCTCTCAGAGTGGTGACAGCGTTTATGGACAGTTCACAAAAGATTTTTCAATCTGTACAATCACCATACTATTTCAACTTAATACATTTTTTAAAAGCCTAGAATTTGCTCTAGTTAACACTGGTAGCCTAGTAAGAGCATCATGTCTTAAGTCTCCAGTTTAATTTTATGAAAAGTGGTTATCTTAACAACAATTAATCTCTTTTCCTTTATCACCTTTATTTGACTGTTTCTGAATCTTACTCTCTGAGAATTATTGATTTAAATTTAGCTGTTTTGAGTTTATTTTCATTTGTTTATCTGAGGTTCACTCAGCTATTCTGTAAGTGCAACATTAGCATATAAACACTATCCCATGCTTCCTACATAAGAATTACAGTACTACAGTCTGCTTAATCTAGCTTATTTTAAAGTCCATATTTAAACTGTGCAAGCACAGCCCTGAAGTAGTACAACATGTGCAAAAATACAGCTCTGTCTTGATTTGTTTTGCCTTGTCTTTTTCCCCTCAGAATTCCACAGAAAATTGTTTCTTCAGCTGCAGCAATTAATAATTCATTTTCCCAGGGTTAATGCTGGCACCAAGTGATGGAGATTGTGTATAAAGGAAGTTTTCTCCAAAGGCATACAAAGTTATTGTAAACCAGACACGTTAGTATCTCCTGCATTTAAAACAGAGGATTTACTTTTTCCATAACAAATCATTTTCTATCAAATACAGTTGATCAATATTTGTTTTTCTGCTTCTGTGGAAGCAAGACTAGAAAAATTTTATAAGGAATCTTGCACTACATCCCCACTTGGCAAAAATGGTAAATCATCCACAGCTTCTATTCACCAATAAGGCACTGCAAAGTTTGTGGGACTGCAAGCGAAATACCCAAGTTTAAGGAAACCATCTTTACGTAGCTTGACTTGGCACAGAAATTACTTCAAATCCATTTACAAAAGCTTTACAAATTCGTAATTATCATATGTGTCTCGATAATAAAAGTAAAATATTAAATCCTTATACAAAATTCACATAACTACTCATGAGTACGAGTACTTCTCATAAACGCAAACCAATCTCCAGCCGTGTAAAATTTAACTTATTCCGTATCTAATCAGAATAGCGATTTTTAAGAGACCAAAGGCAAGGCCAAAACATTGCACAGATGGACAACTAAATTAATTTCAAATTAAAGTTATTATTCAAAAACGGAACTAAAAATGTTCTACAGTACCTGAATACGCAATAATAAGTCACATAACTAGCCAGAAAGACCACATGAATCAATTTTACTACCCTGTAATAGCTCTGCCAGTAAAAAAGAGGGCCAATTGCATGGTTTTTTTCAAACACAAAACATTCATTTTGTTTGTACTGCAACTATTTTAATAGAGGACTCAACACTGCTAAATCAAACTCAGTAGGAATTGCACAACTGATTACAGTGAAAGAGAATCCAAATGTTTATCCCAGCCTCTGGGCCAGAAGGTAGCACAGCTCTAGAGGCAGTGGTAGTATCTCAGAACTCACAATATTATCAATGGTTACTTAAAAAAAAATTAATTAAAGCATTTCACAGCTGTACTTTCCTAAGCACATACCACATTTGCACTCTTATAACTAGCAGCCTCCCTTTCACAAAAGTTTATACTTAAATAAACAGCCAGAATAGAGGTAGCAAAACAATAAACTACTTTCACTGTTAAGCCTGGTCTCAACCTAGAAAATTAGGTGCCTGCACATACCAGAGAGCTTAACCCTGAGCTGGGTGGCAGCTTTGGGGTACTCAACTGAGTTGGGGCTGCTATATAGCTTTTTTATTTTTGTTAAGTGTTATTACTGCCCTCACGGTTTTCTAAGAATGCCATGCTTAGCTATAGGGACCAGATTTTCAACAGATCAGTTCAGTTAGGTACAAAATCAAAATGGACAAATCTTCACAAGGGCTCAGAACAGTCAGTGCTAACCTCTTGAAAATCTGTCCCCAGTTATAGATGCCAAGTACTTGAAAACCTGCCTCCAAGCTCTTAAAACTCTGTTTTCATATGCTCAAAGCCAACAGTGCAGCCACTAAAGGCTTTGGGACTCCTGACACTATGAATTTCTACCGGGAAGGAGCAAGGCAAGAGGCAACCCAGACCAGACTGGATCCATTTACTGAATAAATCTACTTTAAATGACAAAGCTTACTACTTCTACTACATTTACTAGTACTGCAGAATGTTTGGCTTTTTACTGCTAACACCTGCCCTGATAATTTAAACATGTTATTTTCTTAACACAAACTCTTTCTAACCCAGTTATAAATGTAGATTTTTCAAAGAGGTAATGTTAATTCTAGCTTATCTAAACATAGATGATTCTTATGAGGCAACAAAAACATCAGGGACTTAATGCAAAAACCTTCTAATACCCTAGTGTATAATTACATTATTCATTAGCAAGTAAATTCAAGTGGGTGTAATTCCATGTTTCCTTCCTGCCCCTTCAGCAAACACAGAATAGTTAATCAATTTGATCCCAAGCTCCTAAAATCCACTCTCTCAATAAAACCTGATACAGAGACTCATGGAAGAGCTCT
Source organism: Coracias cyanogaster (assembly GCA_033124195.1). Taxonomy (NCBI): domain Eukaryota; kingdom Metazoa; phylum Chordata; class Aves; order Coraciiformes; family Coraciidae; genus Coracias; species Coracias cyanogaster. Next base: position 7,909 of record JAVSBS010004129.1, on the reverse strand, counting down.
ACTGCAGCCAACCCCTAAGGACCAAGGCTCAATGTACAGGTTCATCCACTTAAGGGAAGGAAGATGGCAGATAAGATTGTGATTCCTTCAGTAAATCCAGCTGAAAGAAATTGCCTTGAAAGACTTACTTATAATCTGTTGTTCCTTTTGACATGTTTTGTGAGATGTGCTGGTCATTCATGAGGTGCACTGCAAATGGTCACATCTGCCTCGATTCTCGCCTCAGACCTTCCCTTTCAACAAAACCAGTGACCAGGTTGCTGTGTTCTCTGCTTGGTACAGTTTGGGTAAGGATCTGCACACCGACAAAAAAACCCCAAAGCCTTAGCGTTTTACAAAATCTCCCTATCAAAACATTGCTTACTTAGCAACAAATTATTTAATAAAGGATTTAATTATCGAATAAGCCTACTGCCATTAGAACACCTTTGCTCCACGCTGCCTAGCAGGGTTCATTTGCAACGACAATAGCGGAGAAGCAGGAGGAGCAGAGCCTCACCCACAGAACCCCGCCTGAAGGGGCAGGGCGGCGCAGGAATGCCGGCAGCGCCTGCCCGCGCCCGCTCCCCCCCCTCACACCTCCCGCTCCCGCCGCTGGTCCTGCGCTCCTCCAGGCTTTTTTCTCCCCTCTTTTCTTTTTTTTTTTTTTCTCCTGCTTCTGCAAGGCTAGCATGAAAAGGCCAAGAGAGACATGGACAAAGAAAGCCAGTTTTGGTTACATCCTCCCTGAGGAGATAGCACTCAGAAACCGAACCGGTCCTCGCCGTCTCTGAGGGAGCTGTAATGGCGCCGGCATCCTCCAGCAGGCGCTGGAGCAGATAACCTGTTTTCCCGCCGCCTTCGCGGGATTGGCTGCTCGGCAGCAGAGGCGGGAACACGCCGGGAAAGCACCAACCAGAGACCGCTGTGTTCCCGCCGTGAGGCTGAGGGGAGCGCAAGATGGCGGGCGGCGCCGTGAGGGGGTTTGGTGAAAGAAAGACTCTCCGGTTCCTGGAAGCCAGATGCCTAGCTTTGGTGAAGATTGAACCATCGGTTCATGTTTTCCAGGTGAAGTGTAAAGTGTATGTTGTTCTCCTTAATGTTATATTTGTTTGAAGGTATCTAACCTTAGCTTTACAAGTAAAGTGTCAGTGCCCTCTTGAGGAGTAGCCTTGCTTGAACTTACCTGTATCATTCCAATACTATGTAACAAACTTTTAACACCACAGTCAGTTTTTAAACCTGGGAATAGGTGCCTTAACTGATGTCTTAAGTAACCTGCCATCTTTATTGATGCCAAACTGCTTGGCTCGGTTGCTGAGTATTAGGCCACTTCTACTAGTTCCTAAACTGGGAAGTGACTAGGGTACAGAATCAGAGGACTGAGTGTAAGCCTGGCAGAAGTTGACTGCACTAAACGAGCGCTTCATGGGAGAGCTAGGAATAATTTCTGGGATGTAGAAGAGCTGTTCATGTTACCTGTTTGGCCTTCTGGCAGTTATGCTGTTGCATAGTCCCTTCTGGCATTTCCTTGTAGCAGCAATGGCTTTCCTGCCCTCTCACTGTTGCTTCGTGTTGCTGCTACCTCTAGCAGAACTGGAATGCAATTAAAAGCTAGGAAAGGGAAATTTGAGGTGGCCTGCAGAATAAAGGAAATAGCACGAAACTGTGTTTCAATTTCTGATAGATCAATAGATCACTATCTAGTGGGGTTTGGGGGGGGGGGCTCTATCAGCTGTCTGTGAGCCTGTTTGCACTTGGTGGAAGAGGCTTCCAATTGATATCCAAGTTCTCAAGATTTTTCAGAGAGAATGGTTTCCTCTGAGACTTGTACTGCCTGCCTCTTTAAAGTAGCTTGATGAGTAGTAGATTTAGGTAGTCTTGCTGATGACTCTCAAACTATTGGGTTTTTTCCTCAGAACTGCAAGCATATTAATTAGTTTTTGCCAGTTGTACTAATTTATTTCTGTTATTCTAATGTTTTTTTTTATACTCATTGTTATATTAGTGGTTTATTTAAATCTATTTTATGTACCCAAAAGTCTGGGATGGGTACTTCATAATTATGTTGGCTTTTTGCATTAACGTGTGATCTATAATGTTTTGGAGCCATCCCATACTGTTTATTTAATTAAGTTGCCAGGCCTGTGTATTAAAAATCTTTCTGCATCTTGGAAAGTAATCTAATTTTCGAAATACCAGAAAGATAATCTTATTCTGTAAGAAATCTGACAGGATTTTTAATACTATACTTATCCATGCCACAGCCATTTTTCTGCTGCAGTAGAGCTTAAATAATTTTGGAAGAGCTGTCTTCAACAATGAGTTTTTTTTCTTGAACTGTACAGCTTAAACACTCTTCATATTATACAGTACATATGTCATGAAAACAGCATGTACTGAAGTGTATATCTATAATGAAACCCTAAAAACATAAACACCATCACAGAACTAAAAAGAAGGATGCAGTTTTTCTCTTGTTCTTGATGATTGTCAGCAGTAATTGGCTGAAAAAGTAGTAAGAAAAAGTAAATTGGCTAATCAGTAGTCAATGTAGAAACTGTTTTTGGTTGGTTTTTTTTTTTAGATGCCCATTTTGGGTATTATTATACATCTTTTTGTCAGAACTATTGCTTCTTATGATGGTATCAAGTGCTTATGAAATTTGAGATAAATTTTCATGAGACCGCAGGACACCTCCCTGTGGGTGCAAAGCTGTTCAGTTCTCAAACTTGTTCTTCTTGCAGCCCTCACCCCCTGTACATTTAAGTCACTCTATTTCCAATAATACGTTATGGCTGAATTTTCCAGGGTTTTTTTTGATAAATGGGAAGAGAAGTAGATTGTACTAAAAATATTTGAGAGCATGTGGAAACTTGATTGCAAATATTAAGTGAGTCTCAAGATAAAAGGTATTGCAGTTAACTGTTATAAATGTCTGGAATTTTAGGATAGTAAATCTGTAGCTTTGAGAACTGCAAACTTTGTGGAAACTCTTATTGGATTTTAAATCTGGGGGTGCGGTTTCACAATTCTTAGCTTCTGACACTGATTTTTCATATTGAATACCAAGAGCTAGCTTTTTGCAAATGAATTCTAAGTGATAGATTTCTCTTTTCAGTGCTTTTGTCTGTTGAGCATTTTCTGTACTTGCTTGTGAAATCACACATCTCTGAACTATTTGCTGCTGTTTTTTCAGGTAATGCTTGACCTTTTAATTGTTCCGTTGTCACTTTGCTTCTGCACTGATACGGAGCTGTCATGCTTGGGGCCTTATCCATTGCCTGCAGTTCAGCACATCATCCACGTTTTTATAGAAACGTTGAAATTGCACGATTCCTCTCACTTCACTTATGTGCTTGGCAGCAGTTCCTTCATGGGTATAGCTGTTGTTTTTCCTCTCTACTGAATGTTCTAGCTCTTGCAGTGTCAGTTCCTTCACCAGCCATCTGTCTCGCTGGCTCACTCCCTAACAGCTCTCCTTCTCAGACTAGATGCAAGACCTAGTGAGTACACCATCAGCTGTTAATTTTTTATTCAGAAGCTTTTAAAACAATTGTTGCTGCACACAGCATCCTATATTTCAGTCCTGTCTGTTCAGTCCCAGGCACTTAAGGTTGCTTTCTTCAGCCTCCTCCTTTTTCCAGGTTGTTTCACAACTTGTTTGTCTATCACTTCATTTCTTTTCCTGAAATTTTAAATTTTCTTCAATTTGACAGCCTAGCTTGGCCCTGAATTCTGCCTGGAATGTGCATGTCTGAATGCAAGGAAAGTCTATTCCAGTTCTGTTTGTTGTTTCCCAGTAACTCTATTCTTTAAAATCTCTGAAAGAGGCACCTAAATACTTTCAGATATTACATAAGTCAGGTAATAGCTCCTGAGAAACCTAAGATTGATATCTTTTGTCAGGAAGTGAGAGAACAACATCTTTGTAGCAGTATCAGTGTTACAGATAGCATAGATTGTCTTGTAGCTTAGGGGCTGGCATATTGCTAAACAATCTAGCAATCTTTTTGACAAAAAGGCCTATTTGCTTGTAAGCCAGTCAGGCCTCGATGCAGAATTGCTTTATGAAGCCCCGAGTGTATAGTATGCCTTATTATAGTAGCAGTTTGTTTTATTTGTGTACACTATACCTGCTTTATAATCTGCCAATAGCGAAGGTTCATTTAGGTAGTGTCTAGAGCATTATAAACCACTACTTGATGTTAGTGCAATTTTTAGGGCTAGAAATGAGTGGCACAGATAATAATTTAAAGATGGAGGCATACCAGATTTTTAAAATATATATTGATAAGCCTTTCTCAGACCCTCTGGACCCTTTATTTCCTGGACAAATTCAAATACTGTTTGTTACTAGTGCCAATTAGTCCACCAAACATCTGTAGCTGGAAGCTGTCCTCATGAAGAAGGCCCCAGGAGATTACAACTCCCGGGACACTGATTTGCATGTTAGATGTTACTGTTTGTCATCTTCTAAGGGTCTTTCATATGTGTTGTTTCTTAATGATGGTAAAGAAAACTGAGTATGCTTACAGTGGTAATGAATAGTTAGTAAATTGCATTTTATTTCCCCACTGTACTTAAAACCTCCAGAGTAAATTTAGACCTGTTATTTAATACATCTAGCGAGGAGCTGTCTATGCAAGGAAGGTTTGTTTCCAAACTAAACTACTGCAGCTGAAACAGGTCTTCTCCCATTGCGATGCTGTGATGCTGGTAAACTGTGTTCATAATAGATCAGTCTGTTCTGGGCTGGGAAGTTAAAGCTGTATTACTATATTGGTAATAGAATTTATGTTGGTGTAATGATCCCAGGGGTACAGAAAAGGTTCTTGTCTTACTAAAAGTTACACAGTCTTTCTAGCATTGCCCAGACCTTTTATGTGCAGTCTTTGTGCACGGAAAGTGAAAACAGTGAAGTAAGATGGCAGCGTGGAAGAGAGTGGGAGTGTAAATTAATTTCTCTTCTTTCTCTCAGGCAAGTAACTGCCTGCCCCCAGGATGTGATTTCCAGCAGAAACGTGGCATAGTGCTGGTATCTGAGGCTGCAGAAGTTATCTCCAAAACCCTATTAAATGAGGTTCTCAAATGTGGTTGTGACAAGCCTTATGATTAAGTATCATGCAGGATGAATTTGAAAATGTCCAGAAGTCTGCAACTGTCAACTGGTAGCTAATAAACTTTTCCTCTCATTAAGTGAAGCTGAAGATATGCTACAAAGAGGTTAAAAAGCTCTCTTGTTAGAGCGTAAGACATAGTCAGACCCAAGAAAGCTGCAGACAGAAGCTGATGGGCTACAACTTACCTCATTGTTACTAGGATGTACTCTGTAGCCGGTGTTCAAACTAAGCGTTATCCCTATTAACATCAAGGAATGTCACATTAAGTGAACTCACTGCCTGGGTTAATTTACTGTGCTGGAAATAGCAATAAACTTGCTACAGAAGAATAAAACTATTCACCAGAATGTGATTAGAAAGGTATTTTAAGAGTGAACAAAAGCCACTTACTTGTAAGGCTAGAAGGAACTAGCTGCTACTTAGTGTCCTAGTAACTGAAACGAATCTCTCAATTAATTGTCTCTGCGAAAACCAAATCATTTTTCAAAAAGATTTCAAAATTTTGTGCTTTAAATAACCTTGGTAATCAAAGTAAAATCCTGCCAACAAACCAGCCAAAATTTGAACTAATATTGTTAAGGAAGTATAAGTGAAAAAAACCTTAACTTTTGTGTTAGGTTGGTAAAATTTTCCCGTCATGGAAAAATACAGAGGCTTTAGCTTCATCATAGTTTTTGCATTGTACTCTAATTAAATAGATTTACATTTTATTTAAACTATCTGAATAAGTTACACTTCCAGTTGCCAAGACATGCTTATCTGCAACACCCTGCAGTAATAGAAACATGAGTGTGTGGAGTTTATTAATCTTTTTCATACTTCATAAAACAAGGCAGGCTTTTCCATTTTCTTATAATAGGTTTGATGAGAAGTTAGATTAAGTTACTTTCCATATTCTGTAAAAATTAATGGTACGATATAACTCATGTTATGCCACATACATAAAGACTGCATATAGGTAAATTCTGAATGGAGCAATCTGGAGCTGGGCCCTTTGACATTGTCAGAAGTAGCTCTTCAGAGGCAGATTATGAAATTAAGAGCTGTAATCTCTGCTTGACATAGAGTTAATATGCAGCCTTTCCAGGGCTGAAGCTGTTTACTGGTTCTTCCATCTGTCAGGATTTTCCTAGCTTCTGTGGGAAATACATACATACATTTGAAACAGAGAATGTGTAGAGGAAAGTTTTATTTGTGGACATGTTATGGAACCCTTTCTAAGAATTGTAGGTAGCTGCTGGCAGACCACCAGGTGAAGTGAATGGGTGTAATGGAAGTAGTTGTTTACAATATCTAAACAAACTAGAAGTCCTGTTTTTCCTCTTCGGAAAAGAAACTTGTTTATGTGAGAGAAAATAATGGGGAAAAATAAAAGTCAAAAGCATTTAGACCTGAGGAGAACTATTGACCTGAATGAAAGCCTACATGTGGGATTTTTTTGTTTCTTTCTTCCTTTTAGGACTGGGCGTAGCTTTTTCTTTCTAAGGAAGTTTAGTGTGCAAAAATCCATATAAACTAAACTTGAAGGACTTTACCATTGTGAAATAATGAAATCAGCTGGCAGAGGTGAACTCTTCATATTTGTTGTAAATTACTTGTGCTGACTGTCTTGGAAAGTCAAATACTTACTTTGTGCTGTCCTAGTGATCTGGTAAGGTAGTGTTCTGCACCTATAGCTTGACTCTTGTGTTGTGTAGCCTTTTCTTGCAGGAACAAAATGCAGACTAACTTAGTAGAAGTGTGCATCAGCAGCCTGTGTGCTGTATGTCTGAGAAACTTTCAGTAGAGGTGCCTGTATCTTTCTGCCTTGGATGCATTACTGTTTTGCTTTGGAAGACATAGATAAGAATATTAAGCTGAAGCTGGAGGTTCTGAGAAGTGATCAGAAGGCTGGCTTTTAGGAAGTTGCAATTATCTATTTCTGTCACTCATATTATTTAGGAAAAAGAAGAGTTTAACAAGGAAGCTGAAATGACAATTTCAGGGCCTTCTCTTGGTGGATAAAAATCATGTTATACCCAGGATATGCCTGTCCATTTACAGCGGTATGCAATTGGAGTTAGCTCTGCCGATCTGTGGTAGCCAGCTTCTGGTTCTTCATTTCCATTGTACATTGTTCTTTCAAAGGAATGCTTATCATATAGCTGATACCCTGGCAGCAGCTATCGTAATCTACATAATTGCACCTTATCAGGATAGGCTTTTTTCAGTAATTTTTCCACCTTTGGTGTGGGAGTAAGAAAAGTTTCCCCAGGACAAGAAAAAATGAAGTGCTGGTTTTAGACTAAAGTTGTGTTTACTTTTGCATTGTCTTGCTCTGGTTGAAGAATACATGCATCTTAAAGCTCTGTAAAGCTTTAAGTTTCATTATGAAAAAGTGATGGTGTGTGCATCCTCTATGACTAGCAAAAATCCTCAGCTCCAGTGTTTATCGGCAAAATATGTATCCATACACTCAGGAATGAATGAGGGGCACCAATTGCCAGGGTCTCCTCTTCCCCCTCAAAGAGGCACTGAGGGATTCCAACGTGGATTTTATCGTTGTTGCCTCTGACTTACAGGGACAAGAGAACACAACTTCTCTCTACCCTCTGAATAGATTTATTTACATATCCCAACCCACACAGAAACAATAAAACCAACAAGGTTCTTATCTTGCTTCACTGGTCTCTGCCAGTTCTTTAGCTCGGATAAGAGGCTCCCGCCTTTGTTGTGTTTTCTAGACTCTCCCTGTCTTTTCCAGCCTGGTGGCAGAAGCCACCCACACACCACGCTCCATCATCCCTCACTGCCATCGGTCTCTGAGC